>APFE030048052.1:0-10067 GCA_000404065.3 Pinus taeda
ATTATATATCTCATGATAAGGAAATTTGAAATAAATATTTATTTAAATTTAAAAAGGTTAATTATCTATCATGGTTAGTACTTTAAAACTAGCATATCTTGTTTAGTGACTAATTTCACGTTACAGAGCATAATCTATAACACCATTGGCCCGCTACCGTGGAAGCAGATAGTTACCATTCTTATTATTAGTGAATTTTGATCTTTCGCAACTAATTTTATTGCAAATAAAAATTAATGATTTTATTTTTTATCCTTAAATCAAGAGGTATATTTAAATCTATTTATGAGTAACAAAGTGTTATTTTTTACTTGAATGTTATTAGTGGTTGGACATTATTTGGGGGTGATTAAGGAGTTCAAAGAAAAACAAATAAGTTTATTTTTTCATTGAGATGAAATTATAGTGTTTATAGTGTAATATAGAGAAATTAAATATTATTAGTTATTTTTATAAATATAAATAACATTTATTTATTATTTCAAGAAATGATAACTAAATTATATAATCAAATATGTCATAATATGAAATTCAAACCAGATGGAAAAAAAGACAACCGAGGATCCCACCACAGCACTTAAAATAATATGTAATGCATTAATTTTATAATTTTAATATTTTATTGAATAACCCATAATTGACTTCCTGTGCACACATGAGTTTTAAATTTGTGTTCACCTGTATTCATCTTCATCCCAAGGCCCTGAGAGATAGATTCACCACCGGCCATGGCCTTTCATTCCCCCTCGTCGGCACCAACTGACGGCTTGAATTTGCAGCCCCCGGCGCCACCAACAACCGGCAACAAGCCATATGCAGCGATGATCGTGGGAGCTATTTTCATCGTTTTCTTCTTCTTCGTTTTGATTTATACCAATTCCCCTCTTCTTGAACAGACCAATTCCTCTAGACGCCGTAGATTTTCTTTTGCGCCTGACGATCCCTTCATTCCTCTCGACGCGTGCGTCTTAGAGGCTCTGCCCGTCTTCGAGTACAAAGCACAGAGCTTCAATGACGTGCTCGAATGCGCCGTCTGTTTGTCAGAATTCCAGGAGAACGAGAAAGCGAGGTTTCTACCCAATTGCGAACACAGCTTTCACGTGGATTGTATCGACATGTGGTTTCATTCGCATTCGACTTGCCCCGTTTGCAGAACGGACGTTGAGCCGAAACAGTGGGTAGGTAACGGGAATAACGATGAGATTTCTATTAATGTAGAATTGGTTTCTTCAGGTAATAGAGAATTCGGCATTGGCCCAGGACTCGCACAAGGGGAAACAAGCTCTCATGAAACGGAAACCGCAGAACAAATCACCATTCACGAGCGGAATGTCCTCGACGCCGGAAACCGCCATTGATTTGCCGAGTAGGTTTGAAAGCTTCACGAGTGAAACTGCGCTCCATTCATTGAAGATAATGTTAAATAGAGGAGTAGAGGGTTTTCCGCGGTCCTTTAGAAGATCAGGGTATCTAAACCGAGGGACAGGAACAACGTACACAGCCGCAAAGCGTAACTTTCCGGCCACCATTCTCGACAGCGCGTAGTTTAACGAATGAGGCTTACCAGTTGCCCTGAAAATTATGGAAATTCTGATTATATTCAGAGAAAATTTAGTCAGTATTTTTGTAAATCTAAATTATAATTGTTAAACTTCAAAATTTCTGATTTACTAAACTAGGTTTTTGATGGCGTTGAAACACTATTCAAACATTGTTGTTTTTTCTTTTTCTTTGATTTTTTTAGCTTTATAAATTATTTGATACACTTATGAGTAATTGTTTATAAATACTTTCTCCAAAACCACTTTGATTGATGTATGAAACTATGTTTACTCATTATTGTTATTTCAAAAGATAAAAATGCCATGATTTCTAATAGGGTTAGCTATAAATTTATATTAACTTTTTTTAAGATATTTTTATTTTTTATTTATTTATTTCTGTTAAGGAACAAATTTAAGTATTGTTATAATCATAAAATATATGGTGATTGTTGAATTTAAGTTTCTGTGATCTATATCAAGTTTTTGAGAAGATTTTTTAAGTGGGAATCATATTATAGCCGTTTCCGGTTGGAAGAAGTGCTCTCTATTTAACATGCAGCTAGGGTCTAATTCTTCAACTTGTCTTGATGATGAACCAAACTAGTTAGTTCAAAACCCGCCAACAAAAATATTATAATGTGATTTCCCCCAACAAAATTATCTTCATTATATAATATATAATAATGTTTTATAAATAATATTAAGCTATAATTTAAAAAAATCAAAATATTAGACTAAATTAGATTTTAATTTTAATGTTTCGTTGATTATCTTTACGCTTTGGATTATTAACTTATATTATAATTCCAATTATAATAAGGAAATTTTGTACTTTTAATTAACGTCTAATTTTGTTCCAAAATAATTACATTAAAAAAGGCTTAATTTTGTTCTAAAATATTGACATTAAAAAAATGGAGGATGATTTTAATTTATTAAAGCATTTCGTTTTAAAAGTGATTCTTGAAATGCTAATTTTCTGGGTGTATTTTATTTTTACATACAAAATTTTGAGGATTAATGGGTGTATGGGACATTATATTGTTTTTCATGGTAGGGTTCTATGTTTCTATTATTTGGTGGATAGATATAAATCTTTTTTTTTCTTTTTTCTAACACCAGCAATTGTTTTAAAAGGTGCAAAGGGAACTATTAAATTGGAAAAATTATATTTTGATTTTAAATAGTAATTGTTATATTAAATATAGGTTTTGGGTTGTGATGTCAATATACGAGTTATAAAGTTAAAAGGTTCGTAATGGAGTGTACATTGTAGAATTAGAGTATGATAGAGCTGATGGTGGATGTTAAAAATGCAAACTGCCATTTTTTTCATTTTAATAGTCCAATTGTAATAACGATAAAGATTCATGCATTATATACAATATTGTTATATGGAGAATAGAGCTGATGGTGGATGTTAAAAATGCAAACTGCCATTTTTTTCAATTTAATAGTCCAATTGTAATAACGATAAAGATTCATGCATTATATACAATATTGTTATATGGAGAAGAGATCAAGCAGTGAAACTTCTATCTTTGACATGCTAGAGAAAATGTAGATATCAAACACTTGCCTGCCCTTGAGAATGGTTGACACAATCAAAACACTAAACGTGAAAGAACACCATTCAAATTATTTAAAATATATTGAAGAAAAGATCAATGTAATGATAGAGTGCTCATTTCACCAAACGTGAAAGAACATCATTCAAATTATTTAAAATATATTAGAGAAAATATCATTGCAATGATAAAGTGCTCATTTGAAGAAACTAATATGAGAGTTGGATATTCAAGGGTGGTGATATGCAAGCATATGACAAGTTGAGATAGTTCATGTCAGTTGAGACATACAATATTTTTACAAATAAAACTTTCCTTGAAAACATAGTGGTTTTGAAGTTAGTTGTCCTTATGATTCTAAGAGCACCCACACACTCCCCATACAACCCCATATCCTTTGTATAACTCTAAGCAGTAAAGTATTCACCACCATCTCCTACAAACAAACTAACAGAGTATGCATCTGCATCAAGGCTTCCACTAGAAAATCCCTAAATCAAAGAAGGGAAAGGTCATGATTTGTTGCACAATTTAAAGAAACCTTAAATACAAATAACATATGGATGAACATAAGACAAACAAATGTATCTTTCAATTTCAGCACACAAGATAGGGAAAATATCATGTAGAAATGAGAGTTTCAATATGTTGATATTAGGTTACCTCATAAGCACTGCCAAAAAAAGGGACCAAAGCTTTTGATCTTATTACTTACCGAATCCCTTTCTATTGGTCTTGTGTAGGATCTACATAAGTGAAATTATGTGAACATGCATGAAGGATAAATGTAAATCCAATTGGAGTTGCTTGTATATCTTCAAGCATACATGTTCTGAGTACAAAAAGAAAAATAAAATATTGTCTACCAAGCAAGCTTGTGCAATCATTTGATGCACAAATACAAGATACATGCATACCTCCGCCCCTAATACTCCTGAAAGTTGAGAGATACAGAACACATTGATAATTGTTCAGATACCAAATTGATACATTATATGTTCAAATATAAATACACTAAACAAAGAGATTTTCATGTGGAAACAATATATTCCCTTTTATTTTTTCTTGGGAAGAAGTGAACAATGGGAAAGTTTATATGAGTATCTTTCACTTAATAAAGATCTCAAATCGCCTAAACACACAACATCGTAAAAACCCTTGCGATGGTGTGTCTAATGTAGTTACTCCTCTCGGGATAACACTGCTAATAAGACCAATGAGATCAAGGAGAGTAGATACTAAAAGAGTACCAAACAGAAGTATGACATCTAAATAAAGAGGTTTCTTAGATTGATCTTGTACTTTTTCATCATCCTATTTAGTTTTCTTGGGTTAATATTTCTCTTCTTTTTTTGCTTTTATTGTTTTTATGATTATCATTTCTATCTTTATCATCATCATTTCCTCCTCATGGAGGTTGTCTTCTACCACCAGTGGCTAATAATCCTTTCTACAAATCCAAATCAGAAGGTAGATCTGGAGGGGGAGAATAATATCTATTCTCATCACCAATAGAATTCTCTTGAGAATCTATCACTTTTTTCTTACTACCTTTGTCAAGAGTAGTGGTGAATCCTGACCATCCCTTCCTACATAAGTCCTAACTTGTGTAAAGTTCAAAGTAGTGTGAGATTTTTTTTCTTGATTGTACCAAGGCCTAAACCTCTACGAAATTTTTTAATGTTGTAAGGTCTTTGTGGACCATCCTCATTTTTTTGAATTCCTCCAACCCTTTGTACTTGAGTTGAAGATCATATCATAGATGGGAGCATAGAGTTATTTATTTTCTACTTCATTAGTAATTAATATACGAATTTTATCCTGAACCTTTTTCTGCTATTCATCATTGGTCATTAAATGCAATGAAACTACCTCATCCTATGGATTTGACTTAGCATACAGTTCTTGAAAATTTTTCATGAACAAAAAATCCCCAAAATTTGAATTACCACTTGCAAATATTTCCCCATTAACCACCTAGTGATCTCTTATGTGGGTATTCCATTCCTACACATTCCAACTCTTTTCCTTTAACTTCTCAGTTCTATCAATGGGAAAATTCAACAATTCAACCTTAAGGTTTGGAATGAATCCCTAGGTCTTCTAGAAAACAATAAATATTGAGGAACAACTTGCTCTTGTAATGGGAAAATATCCTTGTCTAGTTCATTATTTGTGGTTGGGATTAATCTATCTCTCCAAAGTTTAGAAGTGTTCTATGGATATTGAACAAGGACATTGGCTATTGCATTGAGTTGTTCCCTACCTGAAAATTCTAGAACCTAGTTTCTAAGGCCCTCTCATATTTCCCATCAGGGGTTGGACCAACACATGCATGTAGGTGTGTACTGAGCTAGAGAATGTCATGTGGGTGAAACATTCTCCTTGGCCCACCATTGTATGATGAAGTGTCATGTTCCCCATGGTTCTTTTCAGAAACGACCAAACCGCCAAGGAAAATGACAGATGGGAGCCACCAATTGTTGATGAATTTCCATAGATGACTAGGTTGTTCAAACCCAAAGATTATGACCTGCATCCTACAGATGCAACATATTCTATTTCATTTTAATGATGTTAATGCTTATTTTTGGTGTGCCTCCCAAGGTAAACATTATTTTTGTATAGTTTTCTGGATCTTGGCCCTATTCCATTTGTTTCTAGTATTATAACTTGAACATGATTAGGAATTTGAAAATTTAATGCCCTGCATTTTTTTTCATTTTGAGTTTCCTGAGACATTTATTTATGCATCTTTACCACCCATAGCAATGACCTTTCATTTTTGCCACCTTTTTATTTTCCAATGCTACCTGTAGATATTGTTATATTAATTGGAACAAAAAATGCATTTTTTTTAACACAAAAAAGGAAGTGAGAGTTAGAAGAGAGAGGAAGTGTATTGTGCATTTCTTCTGTAAGGTTGTTCAATGTTGGTAATAAACTTTTGATGTCCATGTTGACCTATGAATTAGTGTATGTCGTGAGGTGCATAATGAAAAAAAGGAAGGAGAGCATAAATTAGTAGACATTTTTTGTAAGGTTTTACATTGTCAAACATGTCCCAATCTTTCCAAGGATAATCATGTGTGGTGATCTCCTAGAAGAAAATTTAAGTCCAAGGGCCCATCATTTCTCATCTGAAATCATTCCCTTTTCCCATGTTTGTAGTTGCACCTTCAATTTATGCAACACCACAACTCTTGACAAGTCTACTTCCAGCAATAACATCTTGCTCTTGAACTTCTCACATGCTTCTCTGGATTTCCACTTTATTTGTTCATCAAGATGAATGCGAAACAATAAATGCAACTTTCAGTTGGTAGGACCTTGAGACATATGACTTAATGGAGTCATGCCTTCTTGTAGACAGATGTTCACATTCAAGTTTCTATTTTCTAAAAGCATGAGATACATAGTAAACTCAAATATCAATAATATGACATCCAAATACAACTAGTGATAAATGCATTATCCTTAGCATTAATATCAACATGATACTGGAGTAAGGCCTCAAGTGTTGAACAATATTTTTTCCGGAGGGAATGCCAGACTTCCAAAGGCAACAGGGTCATCCCATTCCAAAATTTTCATTTATAGAACAATTAGCTATATAGAGATATAATGCAGACTTGACATATTTTAACAGCTAACTTTATAAAGAGAGAGAAAGATCATTTTGTTTAAACAATTGGTAGTTGGAATTTGAAAATAGGAAGCCACAAGTTCAATCCCCACCCAATCATCACTTTCATGGATGTAACATGCCATAGCGCTAATAGCAGGATGTTTCATGTCCCTTCCATAATAAAGCTAAAATAAAAATATCATGCTTTGTCACATTATCATTCTGGAGAGTAAAGATATATTATTAATTCTCTTTTAAATCATCGTTGTATGGGCAATATGCACTTCTACACAACAAAAGTAAGCTAAAGATGGTAATATTCTTGATTTCAATAACAAAGGTAGATCACTAAGGGTCATTTCACACAAGCCATTGAGTAATATCAATTTTGAATATCTTTTTGTCATTTCACAAAAAAAATATGTAAATCCATTATGTTAAGAATAAAGGAAATATATTTTGACTAACATCTCCAGAAGAATTTCTTAGGTTGTTCTGTTAAAAATAAATCCAACAATAGTTGACTAACTTCCCTTCTAATTAATGTTGTTAAAGTACCTCTCACATGATCACAATACCAAGAACGAAAACCTACATATTGAACAAAATTTTTACTAAAAATGAGTTTGTTTTAGGCTACAATTTGTGTTGGTGGACAAGGTCTATAACTTTTTGGACATGTTGGAGACGGTTGAACCAAGTTTTACTGAAAAGAAGAATATCATCCAAGTAAACAACAACACAATTACCAAGAGGCGAGGAATATATCCTCAATGATCCACATGAAGGAAGCAAGAGCATTGGTAAGGATGAAAGGTATAACAAGCCACACTTATGGATCAACTTGGTCTTTAGTGTTGCCTTCTATGCATGTATAGGATTCCATTTGAACTTGGTAGTAGTTGGGTGCTAACTTTAGCTTGGTGAAATCACTTACATCCCTTGAGCAATGATCATCAATTAACCTCAGAGGGTAGCAATTCTAAAAAATTACCTTGTGGAGGGCCCTGTAATCTATACCAAACTGCCACTCTTGTTTCTCTTTGATTTATCTTTCTAGTTTAAATTGTCCTTGAATTAAATTGTGAATTAAAATCGAATTTTATTCTCATAGAAAATTGTAAATAGTTAATTAAGTTTAATTGACTTAATTAACTTAGGAATTTCGAGTTGGAAGTATTTCGATAGTCATGCATGTTTGATTCCTAAATTTTAGGGGCACGGGATGAGTTTATTTAATTTGTAATTAGATAAATCAGTTTGACTAAGTTATGATCAGTTAAACTAGTTCTAAATGTTGGACAAACTGTTAGTGGTCTAGTAGTGAGTTGGTGCACTAGTGCATCCTCTGTGCTACTCCATCTAAATGGATATTCACTTAAGAGAAGCTCATTCTTGTCAGTTCAGAGAAAGACCTAGTTAGGGCTAGTGTGCAAGGACAAGGTACTATCAGTTGTATGATTTTCCAAGTTGTACAGAGCATGCATGCAATGAATTATGGACCTAAGTTTGGATTACGTAGTTTTTGAAGAAGGATTTCCCAACTAAATATGGGTTGATCTTCTTAGGAATTGCACATGGAAATAGGGGCTTGGCAGGTAGCATAATTGCCTAAGTGTTGGCTAGAGTGGCCTTGTGAGGCAGAGAGTTGATCACACTTGTGCGAGGGTTGTTCTAGAGAGAACAAGCATTTTATTTTCATATTCTATTTCTAATTAATGCAATATATATATAGTCAAGGTTTTGAGAAATTTATTTCCCTAGAGAAATGTTTTTTTATGTGTCATCATTTATCTTCCTCTTGTTGATTATTGTTTTCATCAATCTATTGGTTTTAGCTCTTAAAAGTAGACTATATTCTTGTCTTGTGTTTTAGAAAATTACATGAGCTATTGAATATATAGGAAAATATACATGATATCGGAGCCAAAGATAGTATACTACAAGATATTTTGAGTTTGGGGTTACAGGTGAAATTCAAATTTGCAATTCATACTTCGGGATCTACAAATGGGTTTTTGCAGTTTGAGGCTCGAGTATGCCTTGGAAGGGAACTTGAAATACATAGCATGGAAGGACATGATGGAAGCTATGCTAGAGGATAATGGCCTCATGGAAATCAATGATTAAGGCATTCATAAGCCACCAACATCGGATGCTAATGATTTGGCCGAATGCAAGAAGTGTGTCGAAAAGGCAAGGAAGATTCTTATTGAGGGAGTTTGAGACCATATTGTCTCCAGTATCCATGGTAACGAAACTCCATACTCAATGTGAAAGACATTGACGGATCTGTTTAAGAATGACAGTGACCATAGGAAGTTGGCACCGAAGGACAAACTCAGAAAGATCAAGATTGAGAAGGGCGAATCAATTTAGAAATACTTGACCAAGTTCATTCATTGTCGATATGAGCTTGGAAGTGTTGGGATTACCATTGCCGCCTAACTCTTCTAGGACTCCCCAAGAGTTGGCATAGTTATCAGGACTCTATTAATGGGAGGGATAATCTACGATATTTGGAACGACTGCGGTGGGATTTGATGCAGGAAGAGATCAGAAGCAACATCGGAGATGGTTCCTCATCAAAGACTAATGATGATGAAAATTGTGCCTTAGTAGTAAGGAAATGAAAGTGAAGGGGAAGACATCCCATTCCAAATCAGATTATTATAATGGAGGAAAGAATAAGGACATGTCGAAAGTAAAGTGCTTTCATTGTCACGAGCAGGGACATATTTCTACAAATTTTCTGCTTGAGAAGACCAAGAAGAAGTCCTCAGGAGGAGTGGTGGGTGAGGCTCTTGCCTCTCAATTCGAATTGGATTCTACCCTCATTGCATGCATGGTGTGATCACTAATGGCTAGTGTATGGTACCTAGACATTGGAGATTCATTCCACATGACTGGAAACAAGGAGTTCTTTAGTGATCTATAGGAGAGGGATCTCTAGAAGCATATTGAGATGGGTGATGACGGGAGGTATAATGTTACTAGATTGGTTATGTTTACCTTTTAGAGGGAGTTGGGTGCTCCTCTATTGGGTCCCTATAATACTAGTGATTACACCATTACTATTGTAGTCGTGCCCCTTATTAATATTGTTGTGCCCCTATCGTCCCCATATTGTTATTACCGTGCCCCATAGATTCCCTCTATTGTTATTTTTCTGGCTTTATATTATTATTGTTAGGTCAGCTAGGTTATATTGTGACTCCTTAGACTCCTATATATAGAAAGGAGGTTTTGTCATTTGAATCATCGAAGAATTGTTCATTTATGTAATGTAAAGGAGGTTTCCTCCTCGAAGAGGCTGAATTCTAAGGC
>APFE030048058.1:0-27699 GCA_000404065.3 Pinus taeda
GGTTTCCCCACACATTGTGGGGTTTGTCCCTGGCTAGCCGCCACATCTTGTGTCTATTGTCTTGGCTTGTTTTCTGTCGATTGTTTAATGTTCTATCTGCACTTTACTTTATGTACATGTGATTGCTAATTTGTGGAATATAATAAGAAAAAGCAATAAATTGTTATAAGCATAGAACATACCATAACTTAACATTCCAACACTTATTGTTCATCTTGATTGACATATGATATTGCCAAAAATTTTAAGTGATTTAATGCCTATACAAGATAAAGGCGCATAACTCCAATGTAAAATGTGTTGAAATACATCTTTTATATTTGTTATATAATTGGAAAAGTGTGTCGTAAGGGGTGTACCTTCTTGGCATTGAAGTAAAATTGTATGGTATTTATTCTCTTGGTTTGTTGAGTAATTTGTGTTGAATTAAAGAGAAGTATTTGTTGATATTTGGATCAACCCTAAGGCTACAAGCTCATAGGAATTAGATTCGAAAAAATTAAGTAAATGAGGTGAAATTTCATATTTGCAATAATTGCCTTAAATCTCAAATTTTGACAAGAGCAAGTTTCTATAGAGGCCCGACTATTATAATTCCAACTAAGACGATAAAGAAATAAGATGAAAAAAATCCATCCCCTTGAAGCATAAACGCTAAAATCAAATGATAATAAGTAGAAATTGGTAACTAAGCTAATTTTGTCCATATCAAAAATATGTTATAATTTTTTTTTTTTTTATTTATTTATTTATTTTGTCTTAGACTAGACTCAATTTAATTTATTTGACATAGATTTCTCAAGCCAATAGATACTTATGTAGCCATATTATCAATTTCCCACAAATTACAATAGAATAGATCATACAACAATTTTGTATCAAGCTATTGGAACCAATCTATATTTTTGGTTATGCAAACATCATGTTTTGGGATTTAATTTGCATAATTGATCTTGATGATGTTATTCATGTGATCAAAGTCATTTGATAAATTATTGGTGAAAGATACCTCAAAGCATATATATATATATATAAATAAAAAAATACAATCATTATGCTTTCATCTCTATTGAAGATAAAGAATCATTCTTCTTGACCAAATAAACATATTGACTTTGAGAAATATACCATAAAATTGGTTTCTCTTTTAGATGCCTAATATACATATGGCCACTTATGTTTTTAAATCAAAATTAGACCCCATTACAAATATTTATTTCCTATATCAGGACCACCAAACATATTACAATCTTCCAAAAAAATAGAACTTGGATTTACATGCCATATCTTACTAAATGATAGAAATTATCTATTTTTTTCTAGGAAATTTGAAACATACGACATTAATAAAAACTTTTAAATATATGAATGAGGTCTCTTACATGAGAGATCATCCTTCTTTGTTTCGATTGCTATTATTTTTTCTCTTGGTAGTATAAAATATTTTTCAAATAATAAATTTGTTGTCCCATTTAGTTCTATGAGTACACATTAGAAATATATGTCTTCATACATACCTTTTGTTTTCTTATTTTTTCCATTGTAAGGTTTAGATTAGGTTCTCTATCTTGTTGATTCCACTAGTCTAGTCAATTACTAGCTTCAAATGTCCTATGATCTATGCTTGACACTCCTTTACCAATAGGTAGGATTAATAGAAATGTCCTCAGTTAAACACATACTTCCTGTTGGTTCACCACCATAACAACTAGACCTAATGAGCTTGGTTTACTTGATTTCTCCCTTGGGCGCTTTTGTATATCAAGATGATCACTACATGGGTCAAACTTTTTGCTTTCCTCAATAAAATTTATTGGACTACATGCTTGTGAGAAGTGGTGTGTTCTTTCTTGGTTAAAGCTATGACATTGATGGATGGAGAGCTCCTGTGCCACGCTTGCGACGGTCTGTAACTAGTTCAGTCTGCCCTCCCTTTTTCGTTGATCTCTCTGGTTCACTTCTGCTGCCCTCCTGATCTGTTGCGTCCCCCTAAGTTATGGCTAGAAAACCTCTCATGGTTGAGCTGACCCATGATTCTCCCCTTGCTAGGAGAATGCTTCTTTTAACTCTATGGTGGCCTCTGGCCCCAAATTCAAAAAATTGGGCCTCTCTCGTTTTGTGAAGAAGGCAAATGAAATCCCAAAGATTTAGATCAAGGCTCCATAAGCCCGGATCTATGCACTGTAGTTAGTAGATTGTGATCTCATCAGTCAGTTCATGGGTCTTTGACCCTCCCCTCACTTAGTTCAAACATGGATCGAGAAGAATTGAAAGCCCCTTACCAATGGGAAAGTGATCTCATCCTTCTACAGTAAGGGTTTCTACACTTTCTACTTTGAGAATAAGTCGGATCGAGATCTAATTTTTAGGAGTGGTCCTAATTTTTTTGGAGCCCAGGGTCTCTACCAAGATCGACGGAGCCCAAACTTCAATCCAGATTTTGATGTTCCTTCGACTATACTAATATGGGTGAAGTTACCCTACCTCCCCCTGCACTTTTGGAATGACGCAACCCCCAGGTTGATCATGAACTCCCCGGAGAAATATATTGAATGTGTTGAACCAAAAGGTGGGCTCTTCACCTGTGCAAGGATATGTGTGGAAGTAGATCTGGAAAAAGGCCTTCCAGTTGTGGTCAATCTTTGTATGGATAAATGGGCACATGTTCAAGAAGTGGATTATGACTAGCTTCACTTCAAGTGAAAAAATTGTCATGAATATGAACATTTCGCTAAAGGTTGCCCCAAATAAAAAGCTAACCATAAGAAACAACAGGGAGAACCGAATGAGTAGTGGAAACAAGTAAAGCAATGAAGAGGAAACAACTACCAAAAAAATTCGTCCTCAGAAAATGAATCTGCCCCTCCCCCGCATGTAAGGCAGAGTCAAAGCAAACTTGATCCACCTTCTAGCACCTCCATCCAGGATGGAAGCTTTGGGATTGGTGGAAATCACTTTGTTTCTCTCTCAGGGATTCTAGTAGAAGGAGAACCATCTCAACCAACCTCCAAAGAAGCTTCACAAGTCCAAGGGCCAGACCATCAAGTATCTCCTTTATTGCAAAAATAATTAAACCCCCTAACCGGAGGTCTAAGTAGTAGTTCAGAAGATACCTCAGAGGAGGAAGATTTACTATCCTCCAAAGAAATGGAAGGTCCAACCATAAATGCAAGTTTAGGAGATGAAAAGTTAGAGAATGCGAGAGACAAAGAGAATTCTAGAAAGGTTCGACAATCGGGTTGCAAATCAAATAAAGAAATTAGGTTGGCACAGAAAGAAAAGGACAAAGAAATTGGGTTTCAACACACCATCCCTCTTTAATTAGTGGATCATGGGAATAAGGGAGGAAATAAAGGACATACAACAGGTCCTTGGAAAGGAACATCCAACTCTAAGAGTAAATAATGAATATTATCTCCTAGAACTATAGGGGACTCATATCATAAAATAGAAATATGGAAGCGAAATCCTTAATCCAGAAAGAAAGACCATCTGTTGCCCTCTTCCAGGAGAACAAATTAGGAGATACAAAAATCTCCTCTAAACAAAACAAAATTTGGAATCAAAGAAACATGATAGCAGTTAGCTCTCAGGGAGCCTCGGGAGGTCTTTGCACAATGTGGAATCTAGCGCAACTGCAATTGGTAAGATCTACTAAAATCGTCCATTGGATCGCGACCACCTTCAAAATTTTGGAGAGCCATCAGGTATGAACTATCGTGAATGTATATATTCCAATTAATTTATGAGAGAAGAAAGAGTGTTGGAAGTCTATAATGAAGTTAAGAAACATTGATTATAGCCATAATTGTATCCTAGGAGGGGATTTTAACACAACTATTATCCAAAATAAGAAAAGAGGGGGTTCAGTGGTCTAGGACGCCTCTCAAGAAGCTATGGAGGACAGAATGATATCCCTTAACCTCTTTGATGTCAAACCCTCCAGGTTTCTTTGTACCTAGAACAATAAGCGTGAGGTCCTAGCCACGTACCTACTTGACTAGACCGCTTCCTTGCCTATGATAGTCTCCTCTCAATGAATCTGAACCTTCAATCCCTCATTCTCCCTTGGAATGACTCAGATCATTTCCCTATACATCTCTTCCTCTCACCCTCCCAAAACTTTGGTCCTATCCCCTTCCATTTATCCCACCTTTGGTTCCCCTCTTAGGGATTCTCAGAAAATGGTAGAGCAATCGTGGCCCCCATGGGTTGATGGTTTCCCTATCTCCATTTTGGAAACCAAAATCAAAAGGCTAAAGGAAATCATTAAAAAAATGGCTTAAAGAGAATTAGTCAACAAGACAGTACCCAATAAGGGATATGGAGCAATATCTAGCTTCTATTTAGGGTCATATCGAGGAAGCTTCAGTTTCTTAGGTGGATCCCCAAAGAGAAGTTGATACTTTTAAGACATATCATTGAATCCTCAGGAGGGAACAAGAATACTATAGGATTAAATCTAAGAGAATGTGGCTTCAAGCTAGGGACCAGAATACTAAAATATTCTATAAGTAAGCCAGGTATAGAGAAAGCAAAAATAATATCTCGCAGATCTAGTTTCGGGACCAGACCATCATAGGGTTCGAAGACATAAAAGAAGTAGTTGTCCAACACTTCAAAGCATTGTAGCAATATGACTCTTTGAGAGATCATGAGAGTGAGGTTTATATCTTAGAGCATGTGCCCACCCTAGTTACTAATGAAATGAATGCTCATCCCATTTCTCCCCCAACCACTGAGGAGATGAAGAATGTAGTTTCCTCATTTCTCTTAGATGAGGATCCATGACTATATGGTTTTTCGGCCAATTTTTATCAACACTTTTGGTATCTGATAAACAAAGATCTGTGCAGAATGATAGCATATTATCTCAAGAACCTGTATCTAGAAGGGCGTATAAACTCCTCCTTTTTGGCCTTAATCCCCACAAATTCAAACCCCTTCTCCTTCTTTAGGTTTCATTCGATCTCTCTTTGAAATGTCTCTTACAATATTATTTCAAACCTACTGGCCTATAGGCTCAAGAAAATTCCCCCCCCCTTATAATTTCGGGTAACTAAGATGAGTTCGTTCCTAGAAGGCAAATCCTCAACAATATATTTTTGATCAAGGAAGTAGTTGATTCATAAGGTAATGCAAAAAAATTGGGTTCGGTGCAACCTTTATCCAATGGATTGCATTGTGAATTTTGTCCCCCTGGATGGGCCCTCTTGTTAACAGGCGAGTAGCATGCTTCTTCAAGGTGTCCAAAGGGTTAAGACAGGGTTGTCCCCTCTCCTCCTTCCTTTATATTATTATGGCAGACTCACTATGCAGGAGTCTTGAATTTGAAAGGGAATCCTCTAACCTGTCAGGTATCAGGTATAAACCAAGGATAAGGAGCATAAAACATGGGAAATTTTTTTATGACACCATCTTTCTAGGAGGGGCTTCAATGCTAATAGCGAAGAGATTCAAGTCTAATTTGGAAAATTTTCTGAAGGCCTCTAGGGGAGAAACAAAAGACAATAAAAGTCACATATTCACCTGGAATACATTTGGTTAGAAATCCAAGAATATTGAAGAAGTTCTAGGGTTCAAGGCTGTCCGAGATTAAAAGGAATTCAAGTATTTGGGTATCCCCATTTACTTAAGGAGACCCTCTCCCAAAAAATGGTAGGTAATCTTGGATAATATCAAAACAAAATTAGTGAATTGGGGAGTGTCTTGGCTCAACAATGCAAACAAGATCATCCTAGTGAAAGCTATCTCATCAGTTATCCCATTATATCAATTCTCTGCTTTATTGGCCCAAAAATATGTTATGCAACAACTTGGAGTCTACATAAGGAAATTTTTGTGGGAAAGAGGAAAGCAGGAAACCAAAATTTTGCATTTCGTGAATTGGAAAGCTAGCTATCAGAGCACAAAAGAAACAAGAGGGCCTTGGAATACGAGATCTCTCTCTGGTTAGTATTGCAATGGGTGCCAGTTATACTGGAATATCAAATCCCAACCAGACCAATGGTGGGTGCAAGTCCTAAGGGCCAAATATATGTAATAACACAATGGGGGAGAAAGAGTTAGTGCTCCAATCCAAGGATCTCCCATTTGGAAGCTCCTCCAATCATCCTCTTCCCTCATTATGGACAATCTATGTAGAATCTCAGGGAATGGATGCTCGATCAACATATGGACGAACTTGATTTTGGATCGCCCGCCTTTGGGATTGGACTCCTCTATCATTCCCCTAAAAGATCAGCTATTACAGGTTGGATTCGTTTCCATGGATTAGATCTCT
This sequence comes from Pinus taeda, assembly GCA_000404065.3. Lineage (NCBI taxonomy): Eukaryota > Viridiplantae > Streptophyta > Pinopsida > Pinales > Pinaceae > Pinus > Pinus taeda. The sequence goes on from APFE030048058.1 coordinate 6,284, forward strand.
TGCTATGAAACAGGGCATCTAGAAGGGATGGAAGTTTGAAGGTATCTCGTCTCACCTAGCTTCGACTTTGGATACCCTAAAAGGTAAATTGAGCGGGTGTTCCCCTCTCAAGCAATCTGCATCGGTGGGGGCAGAAGAACTCCTCATATTTTGTAAAGGAAGGGTACGCCCTCCTCCTTTTCAATGCCCAAATACCTCTGAAATCATCAGCCTTGAATAAACTTTTGAATTCAAACACAGTGCCCAAGGTCAATTTATTTTGTTGGATGCTCCTCCACAAAAAAATCCTCACTATTGAGAATCTCAAAAAAATGGGTATAGCAAGGTCTTCTAGGTGTTCTCTCTGTGAGAAATCTAAAGAAAATATGGGAGATATTTTTCTCTCTTGCCCTTACTCACATGCAGTTTGGTCCTCATCCTTGAGACCCCTCTCCCTTAGAACTTGTTGGCCCTCCGATATTAACCCTTTCTTCGCTTCTTGGAACAAACATTATATGGGCTCCCTTCATACCAAAAGCCCTTTCAGGGAATCCTGGATTTCTCTCCCTAAATATGTTTGTTGGAAAATTTGGTTGTCATGAAACAACGTAATCTTCACATTCTCTCGACCTCCAACTAGGATGACTGCCCTTAAATCTCTCCCCTTTTCATTTGATTTTAATACCCCCTCTATAGATTTCCTTCTTGATCTGGAAGAATTACGATGGCTTGAGCCATGGTCCTTTCAATCTTGGATTCTCTAGTTTGACAAAGCCTAAAAAAGAAACCTAGGGGTGCAGGACAGGGAGGGATTCTCCGCAATCTCGAAGGAATAATGGTTGACAAGTATGCTTGGGGATTAGGAAGAAAGTACAATAATCAAGCAAATGTTTATGGTCTCTATCTGGGGCTCCTCTTAGCCTAGAAGAGGGGAATTAGAGACATCAAAATCCTAGGAGATTCTTTTCTTGTCATAATGCATTTACGTACAACCTCCACTACTCAGGATAACAAGTTAAACCAAATGTTTCAACGAGCTCAAGGTATCCTCCTCCCATTATCTGGCTCTCAGTCCTTTCATATCCCAAGGAATCTAAATTTAGAGGTCGATATTCAAGAAAACAAGGCTTTCCGCATGAACAAAGGTCAAACAAAAATCAATGGTGTTGAGGGTTTCTATCCCATCTCATAACTAGTTTTCATGAAGTTGATCCTCTTTATCAACCCCCCTTCTAGACCCATCCCTAAAAGGAATCATATAATTGTTACCCCTATCCCCACTATGAATTCCTCTTACTCCTTCATCCCTTTTATCTGCATCTCATTGGCATCGACTCATAGTACCTCTCCTCCCAAACATATGATGATGCCCTCCCTCTTCATCATGACGTGAGGCACTCTCATTAGTTCCCATGTGACATTCTCTTGGATGAATATGCATATAAGCGTGGGAAAATCTTGTCTTCCTCATCGATTAAGGCTCATCCCAGGCGACTTCAATGGATCCTAATTCGAATTCCCTCAACTAGCGAGATGCATTTACTCCCTCTGGAAAATATTAGAACACTCAACCGATGTAAATCTAGGATACACAAGGAGGAAGTCCCCTCACTCTACAAAATGATGATGGAGCCGCCTTGGGATCCTGGTGGCTTGGATTATAGTCTTCATCACCACAAGAGGCATTTGCATGGTAAGTTCCATAAATCACCTTGGGGTTGTTCAAGTTATTTCATTATGTTGGTTGTTGGCAGGTCAGGTCGGAAGTTAGAAAGGATATGGATTTACTCTCTCTTTGTGGTGAAGTCGGGTGTGTCTCAGACTAGAGATACTTCCCTATTAGTTCTTGGTTGTGCCTCTCCTTTAGAGAACATTTGCTCAATTTAGAGAATTCTGGTGGCTGAAGTCAATTTCACAGACCCCAAATCTCCTTAGGGTCATTTAAATTTTTCCATCGAGTTGGTTGCTGTCCAATCTCAGTCTAGCGCAAATCTTCAGTTTGGACTTGGTGGTGCCTTCCATTGCAAGAGCATTGGATTTGTGAAGAGAATCTCAACGAGTGAACAGAATTCCCGTGTCTCTGTTATGGGAAAAATTAAGATCCTCAACCTCTTCTTCTATGTTTTCTTCTCATCTCTGCAATGTCCTTTCTCCATGGCTTTTGGTTCTTAGGTTCATCAACAAGCACACTAGGGTTGGGTGGCGAGAAGCAACTTCAAAAATTTGGCTATTGACAAGATGTATCCCAACTCTACATCCCCATTTCCCTTGGTTAGTGATCAATTCGTCAGATAGCATGCCGAGTTGAGAGCTAAAATATATGACCTTCAAGTTCTGTTGCATCGGAAAAGTGTGCTGTCCTACAAAAATTTGGATACCATAGAAACTCAAAGCAAACAGATAGTATGTTTGGAGGATGAGGTTGAGGCACTGAGAAGTATAATAGAGGACCTCCAGATGCAAATGGCTAATCCGAGTACCCTTTCAGAAGAAACAAGCCAGGGCTTTCACTTAAATTGCCCTATTGATCTTGATGTTTAATCTGCAACTATAACGATTGGTTTCTATTGCATCTTTTTTCTGTCACATTTTTTTTCGTGTTTCCACTAGTAGAATAACAAGAGTATTGTAACTTTTTGTAGTTAGTACAAACAACTAGGCATGGCCTCATAGTATGGAATTGCCAAAATTGATGCTCATTGACATAGTTGAATTGTAAATCCCCCAAGTATTTGTCACATCCTGGCACAAATTTAATAGAAAAATAACTCATTATTGTTAAGAAAAAAAACTCATGACTTTGATTTTCCCTATAGTATTAGGAACTAGGTTAACGTTGTTGTTAATAATCAGATTTTCCTACTCATTTTGTTGGCATGAGGATTGCTTCTTAGCGGTACTACTAATTTTTTTGGGAATTATCTCTAAGATTGACTTCACTTGTTATTTTCCCTCTACAAATGTTTTTTTCTTTCTTTCAATAACCTATTTATAGTTCAATACATTTCTTTTATGGTCCTCATTATGGCATGGTTCATTTGTGTATATGCAATTGACTTCATGTGTATGAGCCTAAGGTTTAGTTATTCAAGTATTCCAAAAACTTGTTTTCCAAAGCGATATTCCTTTATTTCGTTAGCCTCCATCAAGTTTGGAAGATTATATAGATCAATCACAATATGAAAGGGTGCTTAAGGTGTTTATGGGATACTAAAATTGTCTCATTTTTGGTGAATCTTGTTTTTCTAATGAGTCAAAATTCCACATGTTTTGTTTTTATTTTTCCAAAAATTAATGATCTATGTCGTCTTAAAATTGCCCACAAGCCATGTACAAAGTTTTGTGAGCAAAATTTCCAACACAAAAGTGGAACTCTAACTTTTAACATAAATTTCCTACTAGATTTTGGGCCAATTTTACTTAGAAAATTGAGACAATATGAGCACTCATTATCCTATATTTCCATAAGTTAGTTATACTTTTTCTCGAAAATGACACTAAAACCATATAGAGTTGTCTAGTAGTCTATCTCTTAGAGGATAAACCTATTTGGTACCAATTTTGATTACATATGAGAAAGTTCGTTGGTACCAATGATTCTAATATAGCTAATATGTTTGTTTAACCATTAATTACCAATAAGTAATATGACTTTCCTTGCTTCTAAAAATATGGGGCATAGTTTGTCAAAGTCATATTCACACATCTTTGCTAGAAAGTAAGCATGTGGTAATGTGAACATGGATTTATATATGGTGTCCTACAAGTCTTTAACAATAAACACGGGCAAATAAGTAATGGGGAATCCATTTCCATTTCATCTTTGAATTACATGCAGAATCCATCAAATATAAATTCATGTAAAATTCAAATTTCAAATTTCAAATTTTTGGCCTTTAGTAGTGCTACTAGCTTTGTTGGTAAGTGTTATTATTTTTTTGCAATAAAATCTTAGCCAAATTAAAAGCGTATCCCTTGGTACTATCAAAAACAAAATACCTTTCAAATATATAGAATTATTTTTTCCATGGAGTTTAGAAGTCAAGATTGTCACATGCACCACAATGATTTTAAAGTTTTTAGTGGCATGGCTACATGAAAGGTTCCTCCTAAAGCCTGTGTCAGTCACCCACCATCCTCTTAATATGTCATTGTCATATTTGCTCAATGGAAATCCGTTACCCACTAAGTGGTTAGATGCCACTCAAGTTCCAGGAACCTAAATAATACACAAAGGAAGCCTGAAGCATGCAAACCTCCAACTTCAACTTCAAACCTTCAACTAACCATAAAGTGGCATACCAGCCCGGCATGATTTCTTCTCGAGATGTAATGTCGTGGAGTCCAGATCAAGTTCATCTTGTGAGTTTCATGGAATTGGTGCTCATTTTTGTCCTTATTTAAGCCTGTATGATGAGAAATATCAGTATAGATGGCATTATACTTGCTCTAATTGTGGTTCAGCAGCAGGTACCAACCCTTTGCCCTTCTTCTCCTTTCCTTTATTAGGAGACATTGAAGACTTATCACAATCACCAATCCACGACAGTCTATTTAACCATGTTAATATGCTAGGACAGTCCTGCCATTCATGCAAAACTCTTTTTGGCAAGTTAGGTTGTTAGAGAGTTGATGCAAGCGTTCTGTAAAATTTCGAAGTTTAGGTTGCGATATACGAGACTTGAACAGATACATGTTCGGACTAGGTGTTCCAAGCAGGAAAGGAAATAAGACTGAAGATATTGTTAGGATTGTGGGAAACTGGTCAATCCTAAATTATTTATAGTACAATTTTTATCTCACTTAACCCATGGAAACCAAATGATCTTCTTCTTGTTGGTTAATTTGTGTTACCCTTTTTGGCAAGATACAATTTTGAAAGTTCAATATGAAATGGGTATTTATTCTATTAGAGGACTTTCCTGGCAAACAGTTTGGTATTATGGCTATTCCAATCTGCTGAGTACAATGAGTTCGGTGTCAACAGTAGAGCTTGAATTCCAGAAAGCAGCAGAATGTTTGAAATGGGGACGAGTCCATTGTGGTCACTTAGATAGCACTGTAAGGGAATGTGTAAGTCCTCACGGATTTTGGATTTCTGGAGTGAGATCTCTCCGCACGCGTGTAGGGATCCATGTGAAAGTATTTGGTGGCATTGCGTCCATCGAGAGGCAAATAAAAGAGAGGCTCAACCCAGCAAGGAACTAAAATATGGGGAATTTATGAATGTGAATTTTTGGTGTTTTTTCATGGAATTCTGTCCAAGAATGTTTTATTAGATAAGATTTTTCATTATTTAAAATGTATTTTTGAATGTATAAATAGATTTAATGTGTTCAGAGAAACTTGAATTTTTAGATTGCATGGATTATGAAGCTCAAATTTATAAAGTTAAGAAATCCTTACTATATTTAGGGTAAAATTGACCAGAAAAAAATTCTGAATAGTTAGATAATGCTATAGAATATGGCAGAGTTGAATGATATGACATTTTGGGTTTTTTTGTTTGCAATTTGGTGATAAAATTATTGGCAAGATTGTGAATTTTGCATTGTTTAAATGTGTTTTTGAATGTATAAATGGATTCAGTACCCAAAAAAAAACCCTATGGGCCCTCAGATTGTGCAGATTACACATCTTAGATTTACCCATGGACCAAAAAATATGCCTAGAAAAGGTTGAAAACTTCAAATAGTTAGACTACACTCTAGAATGTGTGCAGTTTAATTATGCTAAATTTTGGCTTTTTGGGCAGGAAGTTTACAATATAATTTTTTGCAAGATTGCGATAATAGTTTTTGAATGTATAAATGGATTCAGAGCCTTGAAAAACCTTGGGCACAGCGAAATTGTGCAAATTATACAACTCAAACTTACAATTCCAATAATCTTTGTCAGATTTTAGGGAAAATCAACTATAAAATATGTCCAAAAAAGGTTGAGAATGTGTACACTATAGTTAGACTATGCAAATTATACAACTCAAACTTACAATTCCAAAAAATCTGGTCATGTTTTAGGCAAAATCAACTATAAAATATGCCCAGAAAAGGTTGCAAACGTGTGCACTATAGTTAGACTATGCTCTAGCCTTGGTGCAATATAACTATTTAAGGTTTTGGACTTTTTTGGTTGAAATTGGATGAGCATTTTTTGGCAAGATTGTGAATTTTTGTTGTTTAAATTGTGTTTTTGAATGAATGAACAGATTTAGCTCCAAAAAAAACCTGGACACTCAAATTGTGCACCTCAAACTTATGATTCCAAATAAATTTTCACCTAGTAAAATATCCAAAAAAATGCTCCAAAAAAATTGAAATTGTTGAATAGTTAGACTATCTTCTAGAATATGAAGTAGTATAATAGTCTAATTATTCAATGTTTTGGTTTTTTTGGGAAAATCCAACAGAAAACAAAAAAGATGAGTTCACGTCAATGATAAAATGATGAAAAATAATTCCATGTACCAATAAAATTTGACCAAAAAAAATATTCATTACAAGATGATTTACTCATTAAATACAATTAAAATATTTTTATTACCATCAATATTCTTTATTGAAATCATAAAAATAAATAACCAAAATACTAAAACCTATTTTATTTTGAAATTCTTATCCAAATCCTATAGCTATATTAATATTTCTGTAAACACAAGCTTTAAAATCTATTCACATGAGACTTTGCATTACTTAATCTCATTGTACGACTAGCCACCTTAAAGAATTATAGAATGAATAAACTTGGAGATAAACCATATTTTAAGTATGAGAGTGTGGAGGGCTCTATGGATACTCCCTCATAATTACCACTACTTACAAATAAGATTATTATAAAATAGTCTCGAACCTTTCCCCTTATAACATATTACCTATTTAAAATTGTTTCACCTTATAACATATTACCTATTTAAAATTGTTATATATATATAGATATATATAGATAAAAGTTAATATTTAAAATAATATGGAAATAAATTTAATTAATATTAGAAATTACATTATCAAAAATATTTGTATCTTCAATATTTTTCATAAAATTATTAATTAATATTTTACACTTAAAATTAATATTAAGAAATGTGAAAGTACCAAATGATTATCAAATCCGTGTTTTATAAACAAAGGATAAATCCATTTAGATGTAAATGTGAGAATTCATTCAAAAGAAGAAAACAGATTGGACATGCATGGGATATTGTAAACACAAGGAAGACGTTCAATGTCAAGATTTCCAAAAGAACCAAAGCATATAGAACATGGTTGCAAAGAAATCTAACTAATGCTAAGCTCCAAGGGGCAATGGATTCTCATAATATCTTGAGGTGGTTTTTTCATCATAAGTCCAATGCTCCAACTTCTACTATGTATCTAACTTTACTTTCAATTTTCCTCTCATCCTTATAATGTTCTTGTCATCAAGAATGTAAAAAATTATAAACAATGAATATTGTATTGAGAATGATAAAAGGCCATATTTTGTCCAAGAGAAAGCTATTGTAGCCACAATGAAGAAATGTGTTCAGGATGGTATATTGCTACTACTCTTTCTTCTATGTGGGCACTTTCAAGGAGGATACCATGTTGTAGTGGACTCTATTGTTTTTGCTCTCATGCAAGTGATTAGTCTATAGGGAATTCTCTTTGTAAATTGTGTTTGAAAAAGGCGTCACTTTACTTCTCATTTGGCCATGTTGGCATATGGCCTTTTAAACAAGAGAGCTAGTTTTATCAAGGAATAATGGGGAAAGTGGTCAAATAATTTTTTCATAGGTATAAATGTTTGGCGCACTCAAATTGTGCAAATCACACAACTCAACCTTACAATTCCAAGAAATTGCTCCCATATTTTAGGCAAAATCAACTAGAAGATATGCCCATAAAAGGTTGAAAACATGTGCAATATAGTTAGGCTATGCTCTAGAATATGGTGCAACCTAACTATTCAACATGTTGGCTTTTTTTATTGCAATCCGATGAGAGAAACTTTGGCAAGATTGAGATTTTTTTGTTTTTTAAATTGTGTTTTTGAATGCATGAATGGATTTAGCTCCCATAAAAACTTCAGGCACTCAAATTGTGCAGATCACACAACTCAAATTTATGATTTCAATTAATCTCTATTGTATTTTAAATAAAATGATTGGAAAATATGCCCCCAAAAAAAGATGAAAATGTTGAATAGTTAGATTATTCTCTAGAATATGGTGTAGTCTAATAGTCTAACTATTCAATGTTTTGGCTTTCTGAGGAGATCCAACAAAAGGACAAAAAAGATGAGTTCACATCAATTATAGAAGGATGAAAGATAGTCCCATGCACAGATGAAATCTAATGGGAAAATTGTTCATTACAAGATGATTTAATCATTAAATACACTTAAAATATTCTTATGACCATCCTTTTTTTTTAATTGTATTTTGAATAAATTACCAAATTATTAAACCTTGTAATTTAATAAAAGATTGTTTTTTGAAATTTTTATCCTGATCCCATTGCTCCATTAATCTTTCTATGAACCCAAGCTTTGACATCCACTCACATGAGACTTTTCAATACTTAATCTCATTGTATACCTCAATGGGTCTACCCAACCTAAAAAAGCCAGAAAAGCAATAAACTGGGAGATAAACCATATTTTAAGTATGAGAGTGTAGAGGGCTCAATGGGCACTCCCTCAAAATTTCCACTACTCACAAATATAATTATTGTAAAGCACAATCTAGAGCCTTTCACCTTAGAATATACCATCACATACTAGTTTGAAATTGTTGTATGAAAATAAAATAAATAATAGTATATATTTATAAAATTTAATACTTAAAATAATATTGAAATAAATAAATTTTATTAATATTAGAAATTACGTTATCGAAAATATCTGTATCTTTAATATTTTCCTAAGAAAGGCGAAAATACAAAATGATCATCAAATCCATGTTTTATAGACAAAGGATAAGTCCTCTTTAGGTGTAAACGTGAGAATCTATTCAAAAGAAGAAGGTAGATTGGACATGGGTGGGACATTGTGAACACAAGGAAGTTGTTCAATGTCAAGATTTCCAAAAGCGCCAAAGAAAATAGAAAAATGGTTGCAAAGAAGTTCAACTAATGCTAAACTCCAGGGGTAATGGATTCTCATAGTATCTTGAGCTAGTTTTTTCATCTCAAGCCCAAAGCTCCAACTTCTACTATGTATCTAACTCCCACTTTCTTTTGCCTCTCGTCCTTATAATTTTCTCATCATCAAGAATGTCAAAAATTATAAACAATTAATATTGCATTGAGAATAATAGAAGCCCATATTCTGTCAATAAATTCAAGGGGAGAAAGCTAGTGGAGCCACAATGAAGAAACATGTTCATGAAAGTATGTTTCTACTACTTTTTTTTTTCTATGTGGGCACTTTCAAGGATATCATGTTGTAGTGGACTCTATTGTTTGTACTCCCATGCAAGTGATTAGTCTATAGGGAATTCCTTTTGTAAATTGTGTTTGATAATGGCGTCATTTTACTTCTCATTTGGCCATGTTAGCATATGACTTGTCAAACAAGAGGGCTAGTTTTATCAAGGAATAATGAAATATGTGGTCAAATAATTATCTCATATGTATAAACCTATGGTGCACTCAAATTGAGCAAGTTACACAACTCAACCTAACAATTTCAAGAAATCGCTCCTATATTTTGGGCAAAATCAACTAAAAAATATGCCCATAAAAGGTTGAAATGTGTGTAGTATAGTTAGACTATGCTCTAGAATATGGTGCAGTCTAACTATTCAACGTTTTGGCTATTTTGGTCGAATGCCCATATGAGAATTTTTGGCAATATTGTGATTTTTTGTTGTCTAGATTGTGTTTTTGAAAGCAACAATGGATTTAGCTCCCAAAAAAATCTAGACAGACAAATTGTGGAGATTACACAAATCAAACTTATGGTTACAATAAATATCTACCAAATTTTGAGTAAAATGATCGGAAAATATGCCCTGAAAAAAGTTTAAAATGTTGAATATTTAGACTGTGCTGTAGAATGTGGTGTAGTCTAATAGTCTAACTATTCAATGTTTTGGGTTTTCGAGGAGATCCAACAAAAGGGAGAAAATATGAGTTCACATCAATGATAAAAGCATGAAAGATACTCCCATGCACAGATGAAATGAGCAAATTGTTCATTACAAGATGATTTACTCATTAAATGCAATTAAAATATTTTATGATCGTCAATGTTCTTTTTAAAATTATAAAAATAAATAACGAAATTATTTTTACCTTCTAATTAAATAAAAGGTTTTATTTTGAAATTCTTATGCTAATCCCATGGCTCCATTAATTAGGTGGGTCTACCATCCTAAAAAAGTCAAAAAAGCAATAAACTTGGAGATAAACCTTATTTTTAAGAATGGGAGTGTAGAGGGCTCAATGGGTACTCCCTCATAATGTCCGCTACATAAATAAGATTATTGTAAACCAAAATCTAGAACTTTTCACCTTATAACATACCATCACTTATTAGTAATATTGTTGTATGAAAATAAAATATATTTATAAAAGTTATACTTAAAAGAATAATGAAATAAATAAATTTAATTATATTTAGAAATCTCAATATCGAAAATATTTATATCTTCGTTAAAACTATTAATTAATATTTTACATTTAAAATTAATACTAAGAAAGGTGAAAATACAAAATGATCATCAAATCCATGTTTCATAGACAAAGGATAAGTCCTCTTAGGTGTAAATTTGAGAATCCTTTCAAAAGAAGAAGGAAGATTGTATATGCATGGGACATTGTGAACACAAGGAAGACATTCAACGTCGAGAATTCCAAAAGTGCCAAAGCAAATAGAAAATGGTTGCAAATAAATCCAACTAAAGTTAAGCTCTAACGAGCAATGGATTCTCATATTATCTTGAGGTGGTTTTTTCATCTCAAGCCCAAAACTCGAACTCCTGCTATGCATATAACTCTACTTTCATTTTGCCTCTCATCCTTATAATGTTCTCATTAAGAATGCCAAAAATTATAAACAGTGAATATTGTACTGAGAATGATAGAAGGCCAAATTTTGTCAAGAAATTCAAGGAGAGAAAGCTAGTGTAGCCACAATGAAGAAATTTGTTCATGGTATGCTACTACTACTCTTTCTTCTATGTGGACACTTTCAAGGAGGATACCATGTTGTAGTGGACTCTATTGTATGTACCCCCATTCAAGTGATTAGCCTATAGGGCATTCCCTTTGTAAATTGTGTTTGATAATGGCATCACTTTACTTCTCATTTGGCCATGTTGGCATATGAACTTTCAAATGACATCATGTCCATGAATTTTCAATTGGGGGCTTATACTTATATCATGCATTATTTTGAATAGTTGTAAGTGGTTTCTCAATCTGATATGTTTTTGATATTTCAAGTTTTATATGGACCAAGAAACCATCAATTTAATTGAAATCCAATCACCTCTAGTTGTTCTATTGATTAATTTCAAGCATATTATTTAGAAGTGATGTATACATATATCTTCATGAAACAATATCCCATGTCATCTACTCCCTAGTTAGCTTTACATTCAAGATTGGAAATTAGAACCTTTGGATTAGTGACCTTTTCATGTTGTTGCAATTCCTTGGGTAATGGTTAAGGACCCTTAATCGCACTCATTAAACACCCGAAGGCAAGTGATGTAGGAACATCTAAAAATCAAGATCACCTTTGATCCTATTAAGTCAAAACCTCATTTACTAAGGTAGTTGGTTCCCTAATTTATTTTCCAAGGGAAGTTTGGTTCCCTAAGTTATTTGATTTTATAATTTGAATATAGTATAGAAGGAGTGAATTTGTTAGGAAGTTGGACAAATGCCATTTAGTTCTATGTAAAAGGGGAATTTAGATATAACGATATTTTGTTAGAAATGATAGGAATTATATTTTGTTTGTTAAATTAATTGAATGATAACTCTATTAGAAAAGAGTCTCATTTGTAATTAAATAGAAGAATAGACAATTGAGCAGGGTTAGAGAGAGTGCAACAAGAGATCTGTTTGTGTGTGAAGGGAACTATGTTATAGTGAAAAATCTTATTATTTTCCGTTTTCATTTTGAATCAATATATGGATTATATCTTTGTTCAATCCCTCTATGTAAGTTGTGTTGAGAAATCAATAGGGCAGCAGATTAGGGTTGATTTCTCTTTCATGATAATTACTTGTGAGTGTTTATTGGTTTATTATTATTATGTTATGTTCCTTTTCATCAAGAAATTACCAAGATGAACATGACAAAGAAACAAAAGAACACAAGATGTAGGTTCTCCAAGCCAGGGCCAAAACCCCACAAGGGTGGAAACCCATAAAATTTCCTCTTCTTATAGAATCAGATTAAAGTGAGATATCCAGGATCCAAGACCAAAAATTATCATAAAGATCCAAGTCATCCATTCACATGATACAACACCAATGCTTGTTTCATCACAAAGAACCTCATCATTAGTATCACTAGCATATCACAAAAATGTAGTCATAGATATCATGAATCGTTCATAATAGGAACAATCCAAAGAAAATTATTCACAGAAGCAAAAGTTGAATACAAATTTTCGACCACAGATGCTCGTGCTTTTTCACTGGGTTAGCCTCATTAAAATTTCAAATTTCTTCAAAGAATCAACTTCAAGAAACTTTGTACTTAGCCTTAGGAAACTTCACACTTCTTTTTACCTCAGAACTCATTACAAAGGATCAACGAATTGCTTGCCTTTTTGTGGATTATTCACACCAATATATAGTTGTTTTTCCATGTAAAGGGTCATGTCTTTTGGGCAAGCCAACTTGACGCTTGGAGGGTCAACTTGGTCTTTGTTACAATTCTTTTAACTAAAAATAAAATATGTTTCTTTCTTTCACAAGAATCCCAAATGGGGTTTGACTCAAATAACCCTAGAAGCATGAAGAACATGCTTTGACTAGAGCAATAGTAATAATAATAAAAAAATACATTTATTTATTTTTGCTTTTACATGAAATACAAATTGATACAAGTATAACTAAAATTATGAAGACTGAACCTAGTTACTTTTACAACACTCCCTCTTAATTAGGGAGGTATTCATAATTACACAATAAGATACAAGGATACTCTCAAATTGAAATATTCTCATAAGAAGAGTTCAGATTGATAAGCATCATCAAGCATCAACATCATATGCAACATTTTCAACTTCACAAATAACAAGGCCTTGACTGACAAGCTCTAAATCTCCACTTGATTAGAGAACAATGTTGGGAGGCTTACATTTGGACACCACCACCACCTCCTCTCAAGGCACATATCCCATCTATATGTTCACTAGGTATGTCCTTATAGGACTATTCTTATCCTGGATTCCCAATCCTCAAAGAATATCAGTCCTCTTCAACTACTCTTATCTTGGATACCTTGCCCTGTCCTTAAAGAGTATTGGTCCTCGAGACTACTCCTATCTTGGATTCACAATCCTCAAGGAGTATCTGTCCTAGATGCTTATCCAATCCTCCATTCTCCCTATCAGACTTATGTTTGTTATTCCTAGCCTAGTACATGACACATGGAGAATATGGTGTCCACCATCACTCCCTCTCAATCAAGAAGGGGATCCTTACTCCCTCTTAACCAGGGAGACATAACCACAAGATTCAACTTGTTTCTTTTGTTGGTTACTTATTATTTTGTGGAGATCTTAGTAGTAGTTTGTAGGTCTTCTCAGCGCCTAACAACATCACATCATATCGAACTTCGACCTTCCTGGATCTTGACAATATTCATGCAACTTTTTCATCAAATGGTTCAATTATCATCTTCAAGGAGCCAAATGTCCTCACAATAACTAGCGCATGCCTTCTTCATAACAAAATTATGCCCTCATACTCTTCCAAGCCATCGTCAATGTTTTCCATTTTGCCCATGTACTCCCAAATTAAATCAAACAGTTGTTGGTACAATATCATCAAACAAGTTATCTCAACTATCTTCTATCTAGTCTCTTAGCATGCTTCTGCAACATGTCATTTCAAGGAGCCAAACCATATCCCATAATTATTAGAATTTCTAAATCACAATAACTTCTTAGTCAAGGTGTGGTATTCTTCATGTCAAATTCGTGTTGCTTACTCCCTCTGAGGTCAACATTCCTTTGCATGTTCTATCTTTATATTGCAACAAAATTCTAATTCAATCTATTCAATAATCAATTAATGTGTCTTTGGAATGAACCAATCAGTTGTTGGTATAACAACATCAGAACTTATTTCATCTTCTTGATGTCTAGTCGTCTTCTTTGATACATATTTAAAAGTGCTTCCTTCTTTCTCGATCTTTGTATTCTTGTATTCAACTTGTATATCAAAATTATCGACATCATCATCAAGGAGTCAGCCACTCATGAGTCTTTTTGTCACGTCCTTCTCATTTGCTCGCAAAATATTGACAACCTTCATTATGTGCCTGCAATTTTTACCAAGAGACCAAACAATATATACAAAGATAAAAGAAAACTAATCAAGAAATTACTTATCTCTTAGGAATATGTCAGCTCCCTCTTAGTCAACATGATGTCAATTCCATCGTTATTGAGAACTTGGTTTTCTTTTTACAGAGGAAACAATTAATCATGGTTTCTAGGGTTTCATAATTCAAATCCTTGCTAGGGTTTATAAACCCTAGATTCTTATTTTTTATTTTCTTACTGCAAACCCTAGAGATCATGTTATTCAAATTCTTTCAGATTCTTCATACTAAAAGTTTAGTTGCAAAACCATAGAGATACCAAGACTTATGAGATTTCAATTATATGCAAGAGGATGCTATGGATCTCTACATTGACCTTTTGTGATGCATTTCATTGAAATATTTTAAGAGGTAATTATATGCACACTTTGACAAAGAAAAAAGTGTACATACCTTTTTCACTTTCATCTTATTCATCTTTGCATAGATCTTTAGCCTTTTATTTCGTTTCCAACTTTCTCCATTGAGGGTGCCCTAATCTTGAGCTTGTACACACCTGATTCAAGTAGCATATATTCATAAGAGGGCTTCCACAAGTGCTTGAGTCATTGACTTCCCTAAATTTTCTTGAAGGAGATAAGCACATTCTGCATGCTTAGAAAATTTAGGCCCATTCCCAAGTTCTTTGATTGACAAGATACTCTGTGGTACATTGAAATTACAAACTAGATCAAATATGGATGGATGCTCCGGAATTTAGTGAGACTAGGACTTGGCATAGATAATATCTCAAGCCTTGGATAAGTTTCCTTCAAACTATAATTACTAGGCTAGAAAAGCCCTACTTGATCTTAATATTTATCCTCAAATACTAAGAGAAATGGGTTCTAGGAATTGAGCCTAAAATCTTACTCAAGACGAGTGAAATCATAACTATATATTCATTAGAACTTTGAATTTAAGTTGGAACCATAACTTCACATTTATGTCAAGGGATATTGGTAAATAAGACTTTAGTTTGAGTTCAGGACTTTGCATATCTTAAGATCTCGGAGAGCCAATAGAATAGAATCTGAATTCTAGGAGAGGATCAACTCAGGCTAATTTTGAACAAAGATCGAGGAGCCATCGGGATAACACTCCTTCCTGTAGAAGTCCTATGCATAATGTAATATTAGATAATACTTACGAGGAGAAGAATTGTCATAAGGTTACAACTATATTACCAAGATCACTTCTCTCAAAAGAAGCAACTCATATCACTCAGAACTAACTCATGTTTCTCAGTATATCAATGGCATTTTTTGTCATACACATCAAGATTATTGGTATATCATTGTCAAGTAACTTTCAAGCCATAGATCACTGACATACTACCATTTATATAGTATATATATTTATATATCAAATGTTGTTATCATGTTATTATTATCTCTTAACAAGGATTACTATGCACAAGGTCACTCAATACACCTTTGTCATACTTTAGAATAAACGACCCATAAATAACTCATATGACATAGAAGAGAACTTTCAATATTGTCATATCTCAGTGGATCAAGGTCACATCTTTTTCATATCATAGAGGAATCAACTCATGTTTTTTCATACCTCAGAAAGAACTCGTATCATTGCCAACCATGGAGGAGATAACACACCATCATTGTTGTAACTTGTATCATGCATATCATTGTTATGTCAAGGAAGGTAGCCCACATAAAAGGAACACACATCAATATAGATAATTTTCATTGCAGTCATAGTATAAGTGTCTCAGATCATTTTCCGAGAAGGAGAGACATCTCACATCATAGTCCAAGAGTAAGTAACTTGCATTACTATATAAAGTATAGGTATCTCTTATTATTTTTGTATCACACCTTCATATTACTATGGAAGAAACTCGAATTAACCATGAAACCACAAAACTTCGCATCACTATCATGATTTAGATCATAGTAGAAACATAGAGGGGTAATTCTGATTGTTGTGTAACCTCAGAAGGAGAGCCTTCACCAAAATTCGTATTAACTCATATCATAGACTCCACAAAAACTCACATCAATTTAGAATACATGCCACAAGGCGCTTGCATTACTTCCTCATAAACCATTAGAAAAGGAACAACAAATTGTTTTAGAGATATGCCAATAGGCGTGATGTTCTAACTACCTTTCCATCACCTTAGCTCTAATACCATGTTGAGAAATCAATAGGGCAACAGATTAGGGTTGATTTCTCTTTCATGATAATTACTTGTGAGTGTTTGTTGGATTATTATTATTGTTATGTTACATTCTTTGTCATCAAGAAATGACCAAAATGTACATGAAGATCACAAATAAACAAAAGAACACAAGATGTAGGCTTTTCAAGCCAAGGTCAAAACCCCACAACGAGGAAAACCCAAAAAAAAATCCTCTTCTTATAGAATCAATTCAAAGTGAGATATCCAAAACCCAAGACCAAAAATTGTCACAGAGATCCAAGTCATCCATCCACATGATACATCAACAATTCTTATTTCATCACAGAGAACCTCATCATTATTATCACTAGAATTAATATATCATAGGAATGTAGTCATAGCTAGCCTGAATTGTTCACCATAGGGAGCCAAAACAATCCACAAAAAAATATTCACTATAACCCAAGTTGATTATAAATTTACAACCACAGTGCTCGTACTTTTTCACAGGCTTGCAACCATAGATGCTCATACTTTTTCATAGGGTTAGCCTCACAAAAATTTTTCATTTGTTCATGGAATTAGCTTCAAGTAACTTCACACTTATTTTTACCTCAGAACTCATACCTTTTGGTGGAGGATTCATGCCAATATATAGTTGTTTTTCCATGTGATCGGTCACGTCTTTTGGGTTGGCTGACTTGCCACTTGGAGGGTTGACTTGGTCTTTGTGATGACTCCTTTAACTAAAAATAAATAAATCTTTCTTTTACAAAAATCTCAAATGAGGCTTGACTCAAATATATTTCTTCTGACTCAAATAAGCCCTATAAGCATGAAGAACATGATTTGACTAGAAAAATAATAATAATAAATTTTTATTTTTATTTTTTTCTTTTACATGAAATAAAAATTAGTACAAGTATAATGAAAATTATGAAGATCGAACCTAGTTACTTTTCCAACAAGTTGTGTTATGTGCATCGAATCAAGTTGTGTGTGGTAGTAGGATATAATTTTGTTTGAAGGAAGAATAACTAAGCGAACATGAAGCTTATCATCTTGTGTATTTGGCTTCGCTTATATCTAAATCAAACACTACATTGAAACTTATCCAATGTGGTGTCCACAACTAGCTAGGTCGTATTGCTAAAGGTGCGACTTGGGTAGGTTATATCCAACAGAGGTTAATCTAACGAATACAAATTTGGGTCTGGATAAATCTGACTCTTTGAAAAAGAGTCACTTGCTAAATCTCTCAGATCACCGAATCGAGCCAGATATCCAAGCTTGTGGAAATTCAGACCTTCTCAAAATTGGTTCTTGTTAAATATATCGGATACCAGATACATCTCAATCAACTCCATTGTGGGACCCATTACGAGCGAGGTAAAACATATATTTCTTTATTAAATTTTATTGGCATGATTTATGAAATCTTGGCCTTGTGGCATCTGGATCTATTGTATCCAGATTCAACACCTGGATATAACAATTGTTGAAAGAACATTTGGATGTACTGCTCTTAACCTACAAATAACATCAGAATGCCAGAAAATACTAGAGAAATAATGCCAGAAATGAGACAAAATGGAAATATTTTATTATGAGCAACAAAAAAATCTGTTCACTTGCCTCTTCGAGGGGGAAACCTCTGGCAGAGCAGGGTTCAATTACAACAATACTCTACAAGACTTCCCTTGCTATCTTGGACCATATATATTTTCATGAGATCCAAAACCCTAACTAATCGCAGTAAACCACTTTATTTATTATCTATGGCCCATTTATTCATCATCTTTAACTAAGTTAACTAATTGTGGTCCCTTTTTTATAATGCGGGTCAACCACTTACAATCATCATTAATGCAGTTAACAGCTTATGGGATTCATTTACTAAACTAACTAATCATGACTCTTATAGGTCCCCTTGGGCCTATTACATTAATAAAGGGGTTAGGGTTGGACCCTAACATCCCCCCCCCCTTCCCTTTCAAAATCAGACTTGTCCTTAAGGCTAAAGCTATGGAAATTGTTGGAGAATAGTTGTTGGTTCCCATGTTGCATCTTCTAGTAAGGTTTCTTTCCACCAAATGAGGACTTCCTTGATAGTGCGGTTGTGAAGATGCCTTTCCCGTGAATCCAGTACCAATTATAGTCGAAGACAAATAGAACCTTCCTCATCCAATTCAGACAATATGGTCTGAACCTTGCAGATGTGACCCACTACTTTCTTGAGGCAAGAGACATGGAAGACTAGGTGGATTTTTGAAGTGGATGGCAAGGCCAATTTTTAGGTGATTGAGCCAATACATTGAATCACCGGATAAGGCCCATAAAATTTTGGAGATAATTTCTGAAAGCCCTTTTCTTTGAGATATGCCTGCTTATAAGGCTAGAGTTAAAGAAACACTTGGTCACCCACTTGAAAAGACCTTATGGAGTGATGTTGGTCAACCTATTGCTTCATCCGTTTTTGAGCTTGATGGAGATTATCCTTCAAAAGAGTGAGAGTGGTGGTGTGATTCTTAAGCAACTAATCAACTGCCTTCACTTTGGAAGATCATGGCAAATAATAAGTTGGCGAAGGTGGGAGTTGGCCATACACAACCTCATACAGCATCATCTTGGTTATTTCATGATAATTATTAGTATACCACCATTCTACTAAAGGTAACCACTACACCCAATGATGTCGTTTTTTTGAAGCAAAGCACCTCAGGTAGGCCTCCAAACATTTGTTGACTACTTCAGTTTAACCATATGTTTAAGGGTGATATGATGTATTCATTTGGAGTTGTGTGCCATGTAGCTTGAATAGCTCTTGCCAAAATTTGTTAGTGAAGGTAGTATCTCGATCTAACACGATAGAAGTAGGCATGCCATGCATTTTGAAAATTTGATCCATGAATACTTGAGCCACCAAGTTTGGAGTGAGTGGGTGCAGTAGGGAAAAAAAAATGGGTATATTTGGAGAGGCGATTGACTACCACCATGACAACTGACTTGTTGCCTGATTTAGGGAGACCTGTAATGAAGTCCATGGAGACATCTGTCCATATAGAAGCAGGTAGTGGCAAGGGTTGTAAGTTTCTTGGTGTCTTCATTGTTTCCCCTTTGTTGCGTTGGAAGACGTGACATTCAACTACAAATGTAAGCATTTGATGTTTCCTTTCAGCCCAAAACAAGGAGCGGTGTGCATGAGCATAAGTTTTCTAAAAGGCGGAATGGCCTGAAATTGGTGAGGAGTGTATCTCCACTAAAATGAAAAATTTGAGTGTGGAATGAGGGGAGAAAACCACACAATCCTTGTATCGAAGAATATCTTCCTGCCAAGTATAACCTTTTGGGGGGTTATGATCACCTTATAACCTTTTTACTATTTGGGAAAGAGATGGATGAGTAAATAATTCATTATGAGCCTCCTCAATAAAAAAAGGTATGGGAAAAGATAAGGATAAGAGGTTTTCATCCTCCTCAAATTGCCTAGACAAGGCATCGACCACAACATTGTCTCAACTCTTCTTATAGACTATCTCATAGTCATATCCCAACAAGTTGGTAAGCCATTTATTTTGTTGTGGAGAGGATAAGTGCTACTCTAAGAAACACTTCAAGCTATGATGGTTAGTTCTAATCTGTAAATGTCACCAGAGCAAGTATGGTTGCCAATGTTGAAATATGGCAACAAGAATATTCCAATTTAATGTGTCCTTGAATTAAATTGCGAATTAAAATCAAATTTAGTCTTAACAACTACTTGGAAATAATTAACTAATTAATTTTAAATTAATTAGTTGGAGAAATTCAAGTTAGAAGTCTTTCTGAAATCATGCAAGAGTTATCCCTTAAATTAAGGAGATAAGATTGAGTTATATTTGAGTTGTAATTAGTTAACTCTTTTTATTGAGTTAAGTCCAGTTAAATTAGTTCCAAACTGTTTGACGAACTAATAGTGAGTTAACAGTCAGTTGATGCATTAATGCACTCAACTAGTGCCACTCCATTTAACTGAATATTCCCTCATCAGAAACTCATGCATGTCTATTATGAGAAAGACCCAGTTGAGATTAATGTTCAAGGACAGTGTACTATCAGTTGCATGTGTTTTCTCATGGAAAAAACTCATGCATGCAGTCAAGGATTTATCCTTGAGGATTGCGTAGTTTTGGAAGGCTAATCATCCACAAGGAACAACGCAAGGAAATAGGAGCTTCGAGGGTAGAGAGGAAGGCTAGAGAGAAGCCAAGATTGCCTGTGAGCATCTGTGAGGATTGTACTAAGAGCTGGCTAGCTGTGAGAGCTAAGGCTTTGTATAATTCCTATGTATTTCCGCCATGTATGATAATACAATAGTGTGGGGTTTTTAGCTGAGGATTTCCCCAAAGTATTTTCATGTGTATTGTGACATTGATTCTTCTTCTTCTAGTTATATTGTTCAACTCGATCTTTAAGCTTCCGCAAATTGATAGTAGAAGTAGGTTATAGTATTCTGCTTTGTTTTATATTGCATTATCGGGTTAACCTACCAACAGATTTTCTACATGGTATCAGAGATGTGAACAATATACTGAGAAGAGAATTCAAAGTTTCAAGTTCGGGGTTGTAGGTGCAAATCGAATTCATATCATACTTCAAGGTTGGCCAATGGCGTTCTATGGCTTGAGACTCGAGTACACCTTAGAAGGTAGCTCGAATTACATAGCATGGAAAGATAGAATGGAGGCTATATTAGAAGACAATGGCTTGAAGGAAT
>APFE030048058.1:27719-60131 GCA_000404065.3 Pinus taeda
CCTTGAGGGAGTTCGAGACCATATTGTCTCGAGTCTCCATGGGAAGGATACTCCATTTTCAATGTGGAAGACATTGAAGGACCTCTACTAGAACAATAGCGACCAAAGGAAATTGGCACTCAAGGATAAGATTCGAAGAATCAAGATGGAGAAGGGCGATACTATTTCCACATATTTGAACAAGCTCACCACCTGCAGAGATGAGCTTGGCAATGTGGGAATAACTACTGCCGATGATGATATGGTGAGAATCGCTCTCCTTAGCCTTCCAAAGAGTTGGAATAGCTACCAGGACTCTGTGAATGGAAGGGAGAAACTATCGGATTGGGAATGACTGTGGCCGGATCTTATGCAAGAGGAGATCAGGAGGAGCACACGAGATGGTTCTTCATCCAATAATGATAATGAAGAAAATCTGGCCTTATCAAGTAAGGCAAGGAAAGGGAAGGGGAAGGCTTCCCATTTCAAATCAAATTCTTCTCATTGAGGGAAGAAGGTTGACATGTCTAAAGTAAGATGCTTTAATTGTCACGAGATGGGACATTATGCGACTAATTTCCCATCGAAGAAGTCGAAGAAGGGATCCTTGGAAGGATCAGAAGGTGAGGCATTAGCCTCTCAGTTTGAAATGAACTTTACCCTCATCGCATGCATGGTGTCATCAATGATGGGTTGTGTCTAGTATCTTGACAGTGGAGCCTCATTCCACATGACCGGTGATAAAAATTTATTCAGTTCCTTGGAGGAGAAAGACCTCAAGATGCACATAGAGATGGGTGACGAAAGAAGGCATAGTGTTTCAGGAGTGGGCACGATTGCCTTTCAAAGGGAGCATGGAGCTCCTCTCACCTTGACACATGTGATGTATGTGCCTAGACTAAAGAAGAACTTGGTATCGGTCGCGATGTTAGAGTACAAAGGCTATGATGTTGTCTTCATTAAAGGAAAGGCATTCCTAAGACACATAGCCATAGGTCAGACCAAGAGGATAGGGATTTGGGTGATGAATCTCTATAAACTAGAGGTAGATGATTGTGCAGCATTGAGTACGAAAGCAGAATTGGTGTAAAGCCAAGACATTGGCAAGTTGTGGCACAGGCGGTTGGGCCATTTGCATCATGGGGCTTTGAAGATATTGCAACAGATATCTATAGGACTTCCCAAAGGTAAACTTGAGCAAGTTGACACATGCAAAGGTTGTACCTTGGGAAAGTACACCAAGTCTTCATGTTGTGATCGAGAAAGTCGAGCATAGGCTACCTTAGAGAGAGTTCATACTAATTTGTGTGGACCATTCTCGATGGCATCCACAATGAAGTAAAGGTATTATGTGATTCTCATTGATGACTATTCTCGTAATGTTGGATTTATTTCATGTAGAAGAAGGACCAGACCTTCACAAAGTTTTGTGAGTTCAAAGCTTTGTTCGATAAAGAGTCAGGGAAGAAGATCAAGGCCTTGAGAAGCGACAACGGTGGAGAATATGTCTCTCAAGAGTTTAAGGAATTATGTGCAGTGGAAGGAATTAAACGAGATTTGATAGCACCTCATAACCCAAAGCAGAATGGGGTGGCCGAGAGGAAGAACATAAATATTGTAGGGGCAGCACGGGAAATGTTGCATGACCAAAGCCTACCACTTCACTTGTGGGTTGAGGCATGCAACACAATGATCTATTTTTAGAATAGAAGCCCGCATCACATACTTGAGATGAAGAAACCAGAGGAAGCTTTCTCCAGTAAGAGACTAGATGTGGGTCACTTCAGGATATTTGGCTCATTGGTATATTTCCATGTGACAAAGGATGCACAGAAGAAGCTTGAGCTGACAGTAGAGTTGGGGATATTTGTGGGGTACACTGATACACCTCACAATTATCGGGTGTACTTGCCTACCAGTCGGAGGACAGTGGTTCACAAAGATCTCAAGTTTGATGAGCAGAAGGCCATGTGAGTTTCCCTTGAGAGGGATCTCCAACTATAGGCTATGGAGGAACTGTTGGTTCTTAAGGAGGAGGAGCCTCAGATTGATGCAGAGCAGCCACATGCATAGGTTCCAAGAGTGGAGACATCCACTCAAGCAGAGTCTTCCAGAGATGGACGGAAGTGCACAAGAGAAGTTGACAGATTGTTGGAGGATGTGAGAGCGAATGTGGGAGCACCATCTTCTCAACGCAGACAGAGGAGGTCACCTGAGAGGTACACTGGATACATGGCCCTTGCTAGGGAATGTGTTGATACCGAGCCATCTTCCTTTGAGGAAGCAGTGCAACAGCCGATTTGGGCTGATTCTATGGTGGAGGAGTATGACCCCATAGTTTGTAACATTGTTTGGGACATGGTTCCGAGACCAAAGAACAAGTCAGTTGTGAGTTCTCGTTGTCTTTACAAGGTAAATCAAGCTGCTGATGTTATTATGGAGAAGCATAATGCAAGATTTGTTACCCGTATCTTTTCACAGGTTGAGAGGATCATGTTGCTGTAGTATATTTCGATAGAGGAGCAAGATGCTGACATTTTGACAAAGGCATTGTCAAAGTGTAAATTTGAGTTCCATAGAGACAAGATTGGGGTGGCAGATAATCCCTTTCTTGTTGAGAGGGAGTGTTGAAATATGGCAACAAGAATATTCCAATTTAATTTGTTCTCGAATTAAATTGTGAATTAAAATCGAATTTAGTCTTAACAACTACTTGTAAATAATTAATTAGTTGGAGAAATTCAAGTCAGAAGTCTTTCTGAAGTCATGGAAGAGTTATCCCTTAAATTAAGGAGATAATATTGAGCTATATTTGAGTTGTAATTAGTTAACTCAGTTTATTGAGTTAAGTCCAGTTAAATTAGTTCCAAACTGTTTGACGAACTAATAGTGAGTTAACAGTCAGTTGATGCATTAATGCACTCAACTAGTGCTACTCCATTTAACTAAAGATTCCATCATCAAAAAGTCATGCATGTCTATTCTGAGAAAGACCCAGTTGAGGTAAATGTTCAAGGATAGTGTACTATCAATTACATGTGTTTTCTCATGGAGAAAATGTATGCATGCAATCAAGATTTATCCTTGAGGATTGCGCAGTTTTGGAATGCTAATCATCCACAAGGAACAACGCAAGGAAATAGGAGCTTGGAGGGTAGAGAGGAAGGATGGAGAGAAGCCAAGATTGCCCGTGAGCATCTGTGAGGATTGTATTGAGAGCTAGCTAGCTGTGAGAGCTAAGGGTTTGTATAATTCCTATGTATTTCCATGATGTATGATAATACAATAGTGTGGGGTTTTAAGCTGAGGCTTTCCCCAAAGTATTTTCATGTGTATTGTGCCATTGATTCTTCTTCTTTTGGTTATATTGTTCAGCTCGATCTTTAAGATTCTACAAATTGATAGTAGAAGCAGGTTATAGTATTATGCGTTGATTTATATTGCATTATTGGGTTAACCTACCAATAGATTTTCTACAGCCAAGTGTCTACTGAATGTAGGATGGGCATCATATCCTTCTCATAAGTAAATTGACCCAATTTTCTACCATTTAATTGTTAGCTTTTGAAGGCTAGTGGTTGACCTTCTTGTGTTAATATTGCTCAAATGTCCATTCCTAAGGAATCACCTTCGACAATAAATGGTTTTGTCAAATCTGGAAGGGCCAACACAGAGGTGGAGAACATGGATTTTTTGTGAGCTAGGAGGGCCTATTGAGTTTCGTTTATCCAGATAAATGCATTTTTCTTGAAAAGATTCATTAAGGATTTGGCGATGCATCCATAATTTTTGACAATGTTTTATAGTAGCCTATGAGGCCCAAAACTCCCCACATAATCTTCAAGGTCCTATGTTGTGGCCAATCTTGCATTGTCTAAATATTTTTTGGATCCACTCAAATGGCTTCGCAACCCACAATGTGTCCTAAGTACTCCACCTATTCCATTCAAAACGATCACTTGGGCAATTTAAAAAATAAGTTATTATCTTTCAAAAGATGTAATATCTTATCAGAATGTTGAAGATGTGTTTCCCATGTTTTACTGTATATGAGTATATCAAAAAAATGATCAAGACAAAATTCTGAGATATGACTTGAGAATGTGATTCATGAGACTTTTAAAGGTGAATGGTGCATTACAGAGACCAAAGGGCATAACTAAAAATTCATAATGACTTTCATGGGTTTTGAAATTTGTCTTAGTAATGTCTAGTTCCTTCATTCTGATTTGGTGATAGCCCAAACAAAGATCTAACTTGGTAAATAATTGGACGCCATGGTGTTCATCAACGAGATCATCAACTATTGGAATGGGAAACTTATCCTTGATGGTGAGCTTGTTGAGGGCCCTAAAGTTGGGAAACATGTGCCACTCCCCATCTTTATTCAAACCCATGACCATTAGGGATGAATATGGGTTGGTTTTTGGATGAATAACTCCTGCTTCTAGTAGATCTTGAATAATCTTTTCAATCTCATTCTTTTGTGTGAATGGATGCCTAGAGGGGTGAAAATTTTCCAGTTGGCTTCCTGGAATTAAAGGATGTTATGGTCAATCTCACCCCAAGAGGGGGTTAGATCCTTGGTTTTTTCAAATACCTATTTGTGGTGACTCAAAATTTGTTGAAAATATGGATGAATAGTGGCAAGGATGGAGTCAATGCCTTGAATTGCATTGAATTGAGAAACTACCCTATGGTGACCCTTTTTAAAGAGCTTCTCCATTCTATGCGAGTTAATGATAGTAGGTTTTGTTACATAGATTCCCTTAAGCGTATGATTGTGTCCATTCCACTTGAAGCTCATTCATAGCTCCTAGAAGTCCATGGTGATTGGGCCTAGTGTGTGGAGCCTTTCGGCTCCGAGGGCGATGTCACAACCTCTCATTTCAATGGAAAACATGTGGGTTTTAAGGTGATAATCCCCCATCTCGAGCTTTATGTTCTCGCAATTACTTTCACATTTCATGGTCCCCCCATCAGCTATGATGATTTGAAAATTGGATATTACCCTCACAAAACAATGAACGACATCAACAACCTATTTATGGACAAAATTATGTGTGATTCCACCGTCAATCAACACCACCACTAGTTGATGTTTAATAAAGCCTTTGATTTTTAGCGTTTGGGATAAAAAAAGTATGATAATGCATGGAGTGAGATAATCATTTCATCTGGTGTTTTTGTAGTATCTTCCATAGTATCTTGAGGTTTTTCTTAATCCTCTATAGACACTTCAGCAGGCGGCCTCATTAGCTGGGCTATCTTTAGTTGTGTCAATTTGAAAGAACTTTTTTTCCTTGCATTTGTGGTTAGGTAAATATTTTTCATCACAATAGTAACATTGTCCTTGTCTTCTCCTTTCGACCATTTCTTTCGGTGACACCTTTTGCATCTTAAGGGTTGGGTTAGGGCCACTAATAGGGGTTGGACATGCCTTTGATGGAAATAAAAAATGATTGGATTGGGATTAATAACATATTATACTTCTAAAGCTTTGTGGAAATCTTCCAACCAAGTAGCGGGTTGATGCATTCAAACATGAGCCTAGATGGCTTCCTTAAGGCCACTAATGAAACACTCCATATAAAAGGCATCCCCTAGCCCCTCAAT
This sequence comes from Pinus taeda, assembly GCA_000404065.3. Classification (NCBI taxonomy): domain Eukaryota; kingdom Viridiplantae; phylum Streptophyta; class Pinopsida; order Pinales; family Pinaceae; genus Pinus; species Pinus taeda. The sequence continues at coordinate 33,315 of APFE030048058.1, forward strand.
ACTGATGGAAAGTTGTTCAAATTCCGTAATAAAGTCTTGTACTGTACCAATTTCTCTGAGCTTAGTGAGGCAACCCACAAAGTGAGAGTCCCTATTAAACGAGCATAAATTGATTTAGAGAACATATTCCAAGTTTTCTTTCCTATGTAACATTTCTGATGACATTTCCACCACTTCCAGCGTTCTTGCTCTAAGTAAAGAGCTCCCACATGTAGTTTGGTTTAGTCATCCCATGTATTATTGAGTTGAAAATATTGTTCCATTTATTGCACCCACACAGTTTGGTTAGAACCGTCAAATTTTTGAATGTCAAGCTTGGGTGCCTTATTGCTAGAATATTAGTGACTTCCTTGGAAATGATGATACCCTTCATATCGATGGTGGTTGGTTTCTCCTTCCAAGTGGGCATTTGTATTGTGCCCTCCCTCATGGGGTCTTTAGCCTTGAGGTGATAGGCTTCTAGGGCCTTTGCAACTATGTTTTTAATTGTGCTTGTAAGTGTACCATTGAGTCTTTCCTCCAGTGATGCCACTCTTTTCTCAATGATTTCCATATTTTTAACCTATGTACCTACCATACAATTTCCCGGGTGAAAAAAATTGGCTTACTTAAGAGTAGTGTGGTTGGAATGGGTAAAAGACAAGGAATTTGATGGTCTAGGTCACTTGAAAGCTCTTCTGAAAAAATTGGGACTGTGTGACAAATGAGGCCTACTAGTAGAGTGTAGCACTACAATCAGCTCATTGTATTGAATCATGTGGGATAGGTCTCTTGCAAGTGGAATTTTGGGATCACCATTTTTTTTTTTGTTACTCTAATAGGAATATTACTCCATGTTGATCAATATTGCAATGGTCAAAATCCCAAAATCTCGATATGCAAAAATGTGTAGGAATTTAGCGATCCCAACTGATCAATACTGCGGCGGAAGGAACTCCAACTTCTGGATATTACAAAATGTGTAGTAATTTGGTTGTACCAATTGATTAATGTTGCGGCAACAGAAACCCCAACTTCTGGATACTACAAAATGAGTAGGGATGTGACTGTTAACAATAGGAAGAGAGGGAAATATGGAAGTAAGGAGTGTTAGGTGTTACAAATCACGATTTACGGTAGGGGTCCAATAAAATTACTTGGCCCAATATTTCATGGGACCAAATAATGAGGATTGACCGTGCCCTTATCCATACTACCTTAATACACTTGGTGCATGTGAGTAATATCCCCAATTGTTGTTATCAGTGTACTGTAGCAACAAGAAGACCGATATCTTATCTAAGGTTGGTTTTGGGATAATCTAGGGGGAATTCCAGAGGTACGTGGAGGAGCAGTCCATGTACAGGTGTTGTTTGATGTGATACTACTCGAAGGGGTACCAATAGGGGTTACAAGCAATTCCAATAGACGTGACCACCACTTGCAGTTCTTGCATGTATGCTTGTGCATGTAACGATAAATATTAGTAGTTTACATTAGAACTCATCTCTAGCATAATTTGTTTTTTACTAAAATTGGTGGTTAGGTTGGCTTGGGACAGTGCTTCAATACCACTTGTAATTCTCTTAACCTACATATAACATTAGAATTCCATAAAATACCATAGAAATAATGCTAGAAATGAGACAAGATGGAAGTATTTTATTATGAGCAGCAAAAAATAATTTCCATTTGCCTCTTCGAGGCGGAAACCTCCAACAGATTAGAGCTAAATTACAAAAATACTCAACGGTACTTCCCTCAATATCTTGGAATATATATAGTTCCATGAGATCAAAAACCCTAACTACTCGTGGTCCCTTGCATAATGTTGGTTAACCACTTTATTAATTTTATATGGCCCGTGTATTCATCATCCTTAACTAAACTAATTAATTGTGGTCCCTTTTTTATAATGCGGGTCAACCACTTACAATCATCATTAATGCAGCTAACCACTTACAATATTTATTTACTAAATAACTAATCATGACGCTTATGGGGACCCTTGAGAATATTACATTAATAAACGGGTTAGGGTCAAACCCTAATATTGGATAGGGGAAATCTGGCCTAAGGAAAAAAAACATAAAAGTTTTTGGATATTAAGGAAACTGAAGGATCTTCCTGCACAAGACCTAAACTAGAAAAAGGTATAAGGTGATCGATTAAAATCAATGTGGTATCATAGCATTTCCTGAAGTATAAAAAAAAATGCAAACTGTCGAGGAGCAGGTTGAGGGAGACTCGTGGAAAATGTGGCTTTGCAAGAAGAAGTGAGGAGACTTCAAGAAAGAATGGAAGATATCGAGAATGCTCAAAGGAGAGGAGTTGATGTGGGAGATGTCATTGATGTTGAAGAAGAATATTATAGTGAAAAATAAATGGAAGAATCAACAGAGGCAAAGATGTTGAATGTGTTCACTAAGATGACTACCAAACCTAAAATGGAGGTATCGTTGTACAAAGTTAACTTGAATGGTGATGAGTGAATGGACTGGATAAATTCCCTCAATAAATATTTTGATTACGAGGGTGTTTATGTAGATAAGAAAGTCAATTATGCAATGACTAGACTCAAAAGCCATGCAACAATATGGTGGGACGAAGTACAAGCTGAACAAAATGGGAAAAAATGGTAGCAAAACTTAAAGGTAAATTCTTACGCAAGAATTATCAAATCAATCTTTTTAGATAATTATAGAACCTTAGATAGAAGTCCATGTCAACCATAGAATGCGCTGAAGAGTTTTATAAGTTGGATATTAGAGTTGGCCATGTAGAAGAAGATGTTGAGAAAGTTGCTAGCTATATATATGGTTTGGCATTTGATGTTCGAGATGAAATCAAACTATTATCTTTGAAGAGTGTTGAGGATGTATATCAAGCTTCCTTGAAGGTAGAAGAGAATATTTCTCAAAATCAAAGCCAAAGAAGTTGAGGAAGGAATCCTACAAGAGGCACGGGACAACAAAGTGGAAGAGGAAGAGTCCAGTCTGCAAGAGAAGAAGGAATAAGCTCCAAGAGGCAATCATCAAGAGGAGGTAATTCAAGAGGGAGAAGATTGTTCTCCAAAGGTAGAGGTCAAGTAAGATACTATCAACATAAAAGTTTCAGATGTGGGAAAATAGGACCTATGTCTTGGGAATGTCTTGATAATGCACCAGTAGGACAAATAGGTACTCATGTTGCAGAAGCGAGAGAGGAAAACAAGAATCTAGCCACAATTAAAGAAGTTATTGAAGGAAGGGAGTCCTTCCTAATTAAGAGAGTATTGATTAAAGCAAAGAAGGAAGCTAAAGAACCATCTCAAAGGAGAAGTATATTCAGGACCATGTGCAAATAGAGACGTGAGTGATGCAAAGTCATAATAACGGTAGTATTGATCACTTAGTCTCCATTGAAATGGTAGAGAAAATGAATTTGAAGAAAATAATACATCCCCATCCTTACAAGCTGTCTTGGTTGCAAAAAGACCATCAAGTTTTAGTTAATGAACAATGTAAAGTGGATTTCCAAATAAGCAGGTATAAGGATGAATTTGTGTGTGATGTGACGCAAATGGTTATTTGCCATGTGTTTAGAAATCGATAGGGCAATAGTTAGGGTGATTTCTCTTTTCTTGATAATTGATTGTGAAGTTATGTTGGATTCTTATTAGTTTATTATATTATGTTCATAAAACAAATACCAAAAACCATAAACCATGAAGATTAGAAATAGAAAATGGACACAAAATGTCTACTCCAAACCAAGGAAAAATCCCTCCAAGGGGAAAACCCATAAAATTTTTCTCTTCTTATAGAATCAGATCAAATGAGAAACCTAAGGCCCAAAAAACAAGACCAATACCTCCAACAAGACCCAAGTCAACCCTCCTTCCAAGATTTTCCAAGAAGTCAAAGTAAACTCAAGTCAAATCAAGTTAAAACCTTCAAAATTAGCTCCAGCCTCAAATTTTCAGCCCCCAACAACAAAATTCCGGACCTACAGTAGGTCTGCAACTTTGGCCCCTGCAACAGCTTCAAAAAATTCACACGTGTGGGGGAAATAGGGCATATTCTAGGGAAAAAACTTTGATTTTTTCCTCCTTGACTTTGCTTTCTCTCTCTTGATTTCTTGCTCCTTATTCTCTTGAATTTTTCTCTTCTTGTCTTAAAAATAAGACTTGCTTGGTGGTGCTTCAAATGAGGTCAAAATTGCATTTATTTATACACACCTAGGATGTCTAATTACCCCTTCCACGGTCGACTTGATGAGGTGGGTACGACTTGGTATTATGGGTACAAAAAATACATTTTTGACTCAAATAAATTTATTTTTCCACTTTATTTTTAAATTCCAAATGGGACTTGACTCTAATACAATATTTTGACTTATGACAAATATTATTTTTTACTCAATAAACCCTAGAGGCAACATGCTTGACCTAGATGACAAATCAAATTGAGCGAGAAACCAATGCTTATAAAATAATATTCATTTTTCTTCTTTTGATATTCACATAAAATATGTAATAACATAAGTATATTAGAAATTATGAAGACCAGACCTAGTTACATTTTCTAACACTACCTCTTAACTAGAGAGGTATTCATAATAGGTACAAGGGTACTCTCAAATTGAATATTCTCATAAGATGAGTCAGATTGGTAAGCCATCCTTTAAAGCATCAACATCATGACCAACATTGTCAAATAGCAACATAGTAAGGCCTTTTAACTAACAAGCTCTAACTCTCCACGGTATTAGAGCACAATTTTAGGAGGCATACATATGGACACCTCAACCTCTCAAGGCACATACCTCATCTAGATGCTCACTAGGTATGTCCTTCTAGGACTATTCTTATCTTGGATTTACAATCCTAAAATAATATCGATCCTCTTTGACCACTCTTATCTTGGATACCCTGTTAGATCCTCAAAGAGTGTTAATCCACAGGAATACTTCCTATCTTAGATTTCCAATCCTCAAGAAGTACTAGTCCCTATATGCTTATCCAATCATCCATTCTCCCTCACAGTGTGATACACTACACATGCATCGATTAATCCTAGCATAATGCATGAAACATATGGAGAATATGGTGTCCACCATCACTTCTTCTCAACCAAGGAGGAGTTCCTTACTCATTTTCAAAGATGAAGGAGATTTTTTTCTCCCTCTCAAATAGGGAGACTTCATCATAATATTTAGTTAAAACATATGCTTCTTTCTTTATTTATTTCATCAACCACATGTTCTTTTGTGGAGATCATAGTAATATCTATAGGTTCTCCTATCTCTCATCAACATATCATATTTGAGCTTCGATATTCCTGGATGTTATGGATCTAAACTCTGTCTCAGTTTTCCTTCGTGATAGGGCTCTTTCCATTAGTTTTTTACATGACTTTCCATCAATCATCATTCAAAGTATATTCATAATCAATAGTATCTTTGCCAAACCAATTAATGTAGGGTTAATCATAGCTCCCTTTGTCCATTAGGAAAGTGAATATCATCGAATCCAACATGTTCAATAGGCTATCTTGCAACTTGCTACCTTTCATGCATTCATGGTGTGCACATTTATGCCATCAATACTTCTACTCCAAAACTAATACTGTCAACTCAATCCATGTGACAAGAGTTGAGATTAAACCAAACAATTGTAAATATAATATCTCAACTATTATCTTTCCAATATGTACTTTTGCAACATGTTCTTTCGGGTAACCAAGTCATATTTCAAATGAATCATTAATACCAAGTCATTAAAGTCTAAGTTACCTAGTCATGATAACCTTTAAGATGTTATGTTTTTCTACTAGATCTGTCTGAGATCAATATCCCTTTGTATGGTCTATCTTCATACTAGAATCCTTCTTCATGATTTCTGCCTTTCAAATATTAATCAACAAGCTTCAAAATTATATCTGACAAAGTTTATGTAGCTCCCTTTGAATTTGTCCATATTATATAGAATGTTGTTCAATATTATCATGTGTTTTTCCCATTTATCATGCTTCTATATACTGAATAATCATATGGAAGAGTTCTTTATTATCCATCATGCTTCTATATGTCGAGAAATCAAGGGAAGATTTTTTTCCAATCCAATCTTATCCAAAACATACCATGCTTGTGCAACAATATCTTCCTATAATATCACTGAAGACATGAATTCTACTTCCTAATGAGAAGCTCCTAAAGATATACATACTTCTTCCTTTATGCTTTCCATCTAGTATTCTTCCTTTCAAATGAGTTGCATCTTTCCTTGAGGATGTTGTCTAGAACAATATTCAATATGAGACTCCTTCTCTAAGATGAGAAGTACTTAGTCATGTCTTCATGTTGTAGATCTATTATCTTCATTCCTGCAAGCTCCTTTGATGCCCCATAATTTTAGTAAAATATACTTTTTTTCAAGTTACAAAGATTCTTTCACATAGTAAAGAACCTTCATAATCACTATCAAGGATCCTTGTGATCCTTTCTAGCTAGTAGATTTCTTTTAGATGATGTGAATGAAAAAAAGTAATTGCATGAATGCTGGAGTTTTGGATGGTCAAAAATATTTTATCATTTCCTTATGACTGCTACCAATGAGGTGAAACTATCTATGTACACTCTAATCCTTCCAATTCTTTATGCTTATTTCCATGATGTCATGCTTCAAAAACCAAACTTCTTCTACAAATGTTATCGTAAATGTTGCTAGAACCACCATCTTCTAATGAAAAATAAAACATATTGTATGAAGATCTAATAGTGGGAGAGTCCTTCAATAATATAGATCCTTGGTTTCTTCATTCTTTGTTTCTTTTCGGGTTCTTCATTTTCTTGAGTTGTATGTGCTCCACTTATTTCCTTCCTCTTATTGTTCCTTTTATTTTGCGAGTCTTTGGGAGAATCTCCCTTAAAGTGTCCATATTCATTGCATCCAAAGCATTGAAATTTGGACAAATCTTGATTTCTTGATTTCTAATTTTTGTTCCTTTGATGAGGTTCAAATTTTCCAAACTTCCCTTTCTTCTTCTTTACCTTCGCATAAAAATATTGAGACTTTTCATTTGGTCGGTGTCATCTTTTTCTTTCAATATTGTTTCTCCTATCATACATAAAGACCATATCTCATCAAAGTTCAGAGTGTCATTTCTTGAATAAATTCTTGTCATAAAAATACTCCATTCCATAGGTAACTCTTTGAGTATAAATTCATTAGTTTAGAATAAAAAACAAATTCTCCAAGCCCTTGTAACTGATCCCTCAATTGTGAGACTTTTAAGAGATTGTTGACATTGTTGGACTCACCAACATTCAGGGGATCTCCCCTATATGAAGTCCCAACTAGACCTCACACCATTTGGTGTAGGAGTCCCATCTAGTAAGATGGCTCGGTTTCCATTATATTAAAGATATTCCTTAGCTCTTGTTTGTTAGCATGTGAGAGTGGTTTGCTTTTTCTTCGAACAACAAGGTTCGCATGCCTGGTGAGTGCCTAGTATCACTTGTGTCAAAGTTATTTCACTGCAGAGGGAGAGGGTGGAAGTGAGTCTCAGGTTGAAAGGGAATAGTCCCAACTCTGCTAGAGAAACACAACACAATAGGACATGCACAGCTTCCAGCAGAGTAGTCCACAAGGATGCGATAGTCACAAACACAAGGTGAACAGATAGCACATACAACACCCAGCGGAATAGTCCACATGAGTGTGACGAGCGTTATAACAAGTTTACAAGAATGAATATGTCAAGTGTCTGGCAGGATAGCCCACATGGATGAGACATCATTAGCAACTGATACAACACATTTCCAACAACATATGTACTACAAAAACCTAAATAGTTCAACTTCTTTAATGCAAGTTAAAGAAACATGCATTACAAGCATCCAAAGAATAGTCTTACAAACGAATACAATACATGTGTGAAAATGTGTTGCCCTGTTAAAAGGATTTTGAATTAAGTGAAAGTTACAAGACACATCGATACACCATTACATCATTAACCCCGATAGCGGGGCGTTGGAGCCACTGCTCGCTCCTCAAAGAAAAGATTCCAGACTCTTAAGGCTATGTGGGAGGAGCCAAGGTGAAAATTATTTTGCATGTACAAATGAGGGGTATTTATAGCCAAGGGTGAAACTAGCCCTTGTGATTGTTTGACTTCCCTCAGGACTGTTTGACTTATTTGACTCTTCAACTTTACATGACTCTTGAGATTACATGTGGGTCTCTTGGACTTCCATGTTACATTACATCGATTACAACAGTGTGGCCCACCGTAGTGATGTGGCTAAGATGACTCATGACACGAATCGACAAGGCAGTGCTGGTACGTTCATGCTGCTGGTGGTGTCCATGTCGAGCTTCTGAGTGATGGATGTGCTCTTGGTGTGTCATAGCTTCACCTCTGCATGGCAAGCTGTGTGGAGTCTTCGATGGTCTTGGTGTCCACTTGATGTCACATGTGCATGTCGCTCTTTCGCTTGTACTTTGGCATTCTTCAAGTGTTCTTTTGTTCATGAAAAAATATCCTCGCGTGCATTCTTCATTCATCTGTTCATGAACAAATCTCCTTGCATGTGCTCTCCTTGTTCATCCCATTTGTCGTCGCATCATGTATCATCCATGCACCTGTATCTGCAATCACTCATGACAAGATGACATCAAATCCAGAAATCTCCTAGTTTACCGTGATGCATTATCTTTCGATTTTGGATGCAAGTGACCAAGGGAGAGGACAAGGCTCTTGAAACCACGCAAAGCAGATTTCAAGCCAGGATGTGGGCTCCAGGCACTTCTAATGAAAATTGTGCATAAGTCAGTGGGAGACTGAGATGGACAATGCGGATCAGGAGTGACTGTCCGTGAGATCTGGCTCGGCTAGAGGGAAGATCTACACAATTTTTTTAGTGTAGAAGTGCAAGCAGCAAAGGGGGTTGGTAGCAAAAACTGCACAATTCTTCCGAGGAGCTGACAACGAGCTATAGGAGGCTTGCTTGGAAAAAATGCGCAATTTTTTCAGGGAGCTTGTAGCAAGCTGCGGGAGTGCTGCTAGAAAAAACTACGTAATTGTTGGGAGGTTGGTCTGTTGATCATCCTTGCATAGTTTCTAAGCTGAGCAGGATGTTGGGCAGCTTGGTGACTGCTCATGAAAATTGCACAGTTTTCCGGTCGAGCAGCAGGCCCACTGACTGGGTGACTAGCTGGAAAAACTACGCAACTTTTTGAGGGAGACAATGACGGATAGAGGGTGTCTATCTGACATGTCTGTGCAATTTCTTCAGTCAGTGGAGCGGGCATGCTTTGCATATTTTTCACAATTTTTTAGGGGAGTGAGTCTTGGGGTCACTACCCGGTTCAACTCTCCAATTGACCAGCTGGAGGCTTGGTTGATGTGCTTGTGGGCAACGCAGATTGAAGTGGCTTGCTGGGAAAATTATGCATTGTTTTGGGTGACAATCGGTCAAGTCAATTCCAGGGTTGTGCAGTGCAAACTGCTTAGGAGAAAGCTTCAAGCTCTGCACAACTCTAGGTAGCAGTACTTGACCACTGAGGGCTGAAACTGCGCAATGCATCTTAGCAAAAGTCTAACTATTAGAGGGTGATCCAGTTGTCAGAACTTCAACAAAATGACTAAGTGTGTGAGAGATTGAACTCATGCATACGCAAACTTGTGAACACACACTCAACATGACTCGACGACAAGACACCTCAAACCATCAAGACAACATATACTCAGTGTGATTGACCAATGGTGCGAGCGACAAGCACGACACTTGTGATAGATCGTTGAACAACCGCATTGATGCTTGCACGATAGTGCATACAACTTCGTGTGTGAGTGTGACAGGTGTTTACATAGTGGACACAACTTGTACACATGAAGGCGAACCTTGTGCATGAACAAAACATGACTACAAGCATGACATTGTGACCAACATGCAAAAACATGTTCATTGAACGGTCAAGTGAGGAGGGTGAAAAGATTCAACATGATCCATGGGATGAGCCCAGGTGCTTGCAAACATCAAGGTAAAACCCAAGGAAGGCTCCGAAATTGGATGTAGGCCAAAATTTTGGAGGGTGTTGCAGCTGCTACAACAAAGATATAAGGTAAAGTCTTCATCCTTTGATAACCTTGTCTTGTAAATCATATTAATTACATATATCTTCTGATCTGTAGTTATAACTTAATACAATTTCACCAACTTGTCACATATTTCTTTAGATGTGCCCAAATCTGCAACAAAAGGAGTGAGATTATCCTTAATGGATACAATGAGAATCCTTTGAGCACTTACTTCTCATTTCATGTACTTGGCCCATTCTTGAGTCTTATCCTTCTTTGGTTCTACAAATTTTCCTAGAAAATGGTCCATGGCTTCATTTTCTATGAGTATCAAATCTATTATTTTCTTGCATGCTTGAAATCTTGTTGACCCATCAAGCTTATTGCTTTCCTTACAAAATGAAGTCATTTGATTTGAAGATTGATCCATAGAGAATAATGTAGTACTTACTTGATATAACTATGTCTATCTTGATGAAAATAAATCCAAATACCTTGATGTTCCCAAGACTTCCAAGAGACTTCAATGATGCCCTAGAATGATGACTTCTATGATGCCTGGAACAATAGTGACTTCAAGTTACCTCAAAGAGTGTAGATGATGTTCCCGGGGTTCTTGATGTTTCCTTGTATGATGCCTTCTATAAAGATGTATTCAAAAGAACCCTCAAAATGATAATCTTCCAAGAGAGAGAGATTAATGTTCTTCTTCAAGATGATGATCTGTGAACAACAGCCTTCAATGGAGGAGTACTATCCTTCCTTCAAGATGATCCTTTTTTAGTCCTCTTCTTTGAATCCTTTTGTGTGTCCCTCTTTGTGTCCTTCCTTATATCCTTCCTTGTGTCTTGTGTCTTTTCATGAATGATGTACTTCAACATATATTTTATGAATGATTTATCCTTATGCCAACAAGAGTGATATTCAAGTTGCCTTCTCGTCACCTTTAGCTCTAATACCATGTTGAGAAATCGATAGGGGAAATAGTTAGGGTGATTTCTCTTTTCTTAATAATTTTTGGTGAAGCTATGTTGGCTTCTTATTAATTTATTATATTTTGTTCATTAAGCAATTACCAAAAACCATAAACCATGAAGATCACAAATAGAAAATCGACACAAAATGTAGGCTCCAAGCTAGGGAAAAACCCCTCCAAGGGGAAAACCCAAAAAATTCTTCTATTCTTATAAAATCAAATCAAATGAGAAATACAAGACCCAAATAACAAAACAAAGAACTCCAACAAGACCCAAGTTAACTCTCCTTCTAAGAATTTCCAACAAGTCAAAGTAAACTCAAGTCAAAACCTTCCAAATTAGCTCTAGCTTCATATTTTCAGCCCCCATCAACAAAATTTCGGGCCTATAGTAGATCTATAACTTCAACACCTGCAGCAGCTTCAGAAACTTTGCATGTGTGGGAAAAATAGGGTAGATTTTAGGGTAGAAAATTCGATTTTCTTCCTCCTTAGACTTCACTTTCTCTCTCTTGATTTCTTACTCCCTCTTCTCTTGAATTTTTCTCTTGTTGTCTTAGAAATCAAACTTGCTTGGTGGTCCTTCAAATGAGGTTGAACTTGTCTTTATTTATGCACATCTAGGAGGTCAAATTACCCCTTTGTTTTGGAGAATTCGGTATCTACAGATAAATACTAATTCCCTAGATAAGTAGCCATATCTAGAACAATAGTTTAAAGTGTTTTAGTCTTTTCCTATAAGAAATAGATAAGATGAAAGGATGAGAAAACCTACTTGTAGTTCCGCTTTCCTCTCCTCTCCCTTGTATCGATCCTGTCGCTCCTTCCCATACTTAATGCGCTTGAGAAGTACATTTAAACACAACAGAAAACAAAGAATCAATGAAAGAAAAATATCTATTGAATATAAGTGAATGGAATCAAATACATTTCACACATATAAGCATTATAAAACAATACAGACATATGGTAGAAAGGTTCAATCAATTTATTAAATAGAAGAAGGAACTACAACCATTTGTGTATAATTCAAATCCATTCCTCCAGCTTGGATCCCATCCACATCACATCAAAAGCAAGACAAACCTGTAGCATTACAATACTTGCTTCAAAGCCAAATCTCATAGCAACATTATCTCCTTACAATTCAACATAATCCATCCCCTGATCACTTAGATGAGTGCTCAATTTAGGAAGATGAAGGAGGTTTTGTCATAAATGGTGGCATTGAATGGCCGTCCATACTTAGAATTAGTTCCATGGAGGAAGGCCTGAGAGGATAGGATGCATCTTAACTCATTACTCATCCATTTTCAAGCTCATACGAGTTGATAAGTGAGGGAACCTTCTAGATGACTCCAAAATATAAGAATATTCCCCAAACCCTATGTGAATTTCGCTCAAACTCTCCCAGCGCAGGTGAAAGGAAGCCTAAGTGCTTTGTAGAGCACCCTAGCATGGACTTAACTGCTCTACAGTGCACCCCCTACATGGGCCTACTTGCGCTAGTCCCTCTAGAGGCCATTTCTAGATGTCTTCAAGTCATGAAATTGTCTGGGAAGGAGGCCTTCAAAGGGGTGACTTGTTTAGGGCATGTAGCAACTGAAATTAGGTTTTGATGACCCCTAAAACACTAATCTAGATGATGGGATTGATGTGCCCAAATGGATCTGTAACATTTGCCCCCTGAAGCATGAAGTCGGAAAAATGCCAATGTCGAATGAAATGCTTTACGATGTGATGAGGAGGTATTGAAGTGGAAGGTGACCTACATCAATTACAATACATATATCATGTTTTTTTTTTTACATGAATCATTGAGGGAAGGCATACCCATGCTTAGATTAAAAAATTTCATTACATGTACATAAACAATCGTCTACAGATATAGACCCATGATCGGAATGACAATCAATGTAAAGCCATTATACATATGATTTAGTACTCCTGAAATCATAGCTCGAATGGATGAAACTAGATCTGGGGTCTTCTATCTCGTTCAATTGTTTGCTCAAGTATGATTCTAACCATGTGAATATGTGATCTGAAGTCAAACATGGGAAGACACCATCTGATTACCAGCCAATGGTGTAAGTTGTTAACATATACGAGAGAAATCACCGATAATGATAATGGTACTCAAGGTACTACAGTACATTCTGCATGGTGTGAATGGATGATTTGATGTCGAACACCATACAAAGTCTTTTGGTCGAAGGCCATTGATGTTAACCTATCCCTGGAAGTGAGAAACCTGCCATTGATGCATGCAAGCCTCAAGGTACTGAAAGGGTGTTTCTAAGTCAACTTCTTGGATAATGTGATGATGTCGACAAGAAGCGACTTGTCGTAGGAGGGCCTTGATGTATCCCACAACAATGACACGAAACGAGTGTAATGATTTTGGAGATGGAATTTGACTGAAGACACAAGGTTCAGGAATGGAGGTCATGAAAATGAAGGTTTATGGTATTTCAAAGGATGAATTTTGACTGAATGACTTCTCTTGAACATGTCGGTGACACTGAAATTAACTGGTAGCATTGACGCAAAACAAAGTGATGGATAGTATGATAGACCAATGATGTGATAACCATCAAGCTAATAACCCAACCCAAATAGTCTGAATGAATTGGCAGCATTGACCCAAAACCAAAAGTGATGGATGGTGTGATAGACCATAGGTATGATAACCGTTAAGCAGATAACCCAACCCAAATAGTCACGGAGATGAAGTGAAAGTGTCATGTTCAAGAGCGACCTACTACAGTAAAGTGGTTTTCCCCTTTTTCCCATTTTCTGAGTCATTTCCGACCAATACCTCTTTATTTTTATCAAGCTTGAGGAGGATAACATATGCTTGTTGTATAATTCCACCCTTCGAGTGAATCCATCACTATGTGATGTTTTAACGAGTCTAGCGAAGGTGAAACTCGGTCTTGTCTAGATGGACAAGTTTGTCGCTATTGATGTTTTAACGAGTTTAACGACAAAGATAACTAGGTTCTTTTCATGTTTAGATAGTTTGAAAAGGGACAAAAAGAAAACTCCACAAGTTTTTTTTCGTACATTTGTCTCTAAGGCCTGAAAAAGCATAAAACAATACAAGAGAGAACCTATTGACCATGTTCAGTCAACGTATTACTTTTTCATAAATAACATATCTCAATCCGGTAAAGGGTTAAACTTATATTGAGTAGATGTCATTTCCATTTCGTTAACGAGCTGAAAATGACAAGCGCTCGGCAATATTTTCATATTTCGAGAGTCTGAAAAGAGCTTAAAGAGGACTCCACTTTGAGGAACGAGTGGTGTCTAGGATAGCAACTGGTTCCGGTGATGTTGGAACTTCTCAAAACATGTTTATTTATGTGAAGAGGCTAGCTAATAATACCACCCATTGCAACTGTTCCTCAAAAGGGTAAAACAACCAAGTGAAAGCGTATGATCAGCCAAGCAGATAGTGACGATGGAAGGAGAAAAACCAAGGCTCATCTGACAAAAGAGGCTGATAGAATGGCAATCATGAGGGTTAAAATGGAGGTGGGTTCATTTTTACACAAGCTTGAACCATAGGGAACTATGCTTGGATTCAGTTTCATTTTTACACAAGATTGAAACAAAGAACTATGTTTGAATTTAGTTTCATTTTTACACAAGCTGAAAACGAAGAACTATGCTTGAATTCAGTTTCATTTTTATGCAAGCTTGAAACAAAGAAATATGCTTGAGATTGGTTTACATGCCCCCAGCATGATGAAAGGGAGAGTCTTTTGTAACCAGATGGAAGTCACTGCGGTGAAGCAGGACGGTTATCCAACACCTTTTTGGCTTTGTCCAGATAGGAACAAAGGTGAATGGGGTGATTCCCTTCACATAACCTACAGGGAATCTTAACTTTACCACTAGTTGCATACCCGCCAAGCTTCATTACATTTACCTAAGTAGACTACTTGTGGCTATCAGGTGGATGGAATGAAGGTTCGTTTACAAGATCAAGTGAAAGACTCGATTGGGATTTTACAAGATCTAATTAAAGACTCGAATTGGAACTTTGCTCCAGGGGACCTTGTTTCTTTTAATGAGCTTGACACAAGACAAGGAACTCTGCTCAGATTCCTTGTTTCATTTTTTAACGAGCTTGACACAAGACAAGGAACTCTGCTGAGATTCCTTGTTTCATTTTTTAACGAGCTTGACACAAGACGAGGAACTATGCTCATACCCTTTGTTTCATTTTTTAACGAGGTTGACGTAAGACCAGGAACTATCCTCATATCCTTGGTTTCATCTTTTAACGAGGTTGACATAAGACAAGGAACTATCCTCATGGGAGTTGTTTCATTTTTTAATGAGGTTGACACAGTAAAAGAACTATCCTCATATTCCTTGGTTTCATTTTTTTAACGAGGTTGACACAAGACAAGGAACTATCCTCATGGACCTGTTTCATTTTTTAACGAGGTTGACATAGTAAAAGAACCATTCTCATACTCCTTGTTTCATTTTTTAATGAGCTTGACACAAGACAAGGAACTATGCTCATATCCTTGGTTTCATTTTTTACGACCCATGATAGGAGGTCATGACTTCCAAGAGGTTCACATCTAATGGAAGAAAAATGCTTTGGAAGGAGAGATCTGGTTCCAATACCCCCAGTACATAATATACAACATCATGGAATTGATCGTTTGTTGATGTAGACACGGAACTAGTTGCCACATAATTGAACCGTTGCGGGGAAGATACCATTGGTACAAAAGGACCATTTAGGAAAGATGGCTGACTGGAAGCCATATTTGGACAGGGAAATGAAAGCTGGTCAACGGTGACAATTATACCTTCATGCGGGAAACACATCACTCGAAAGAGTGTGGAAACAATAGCTCCCATGTCATAAACATAGTTGCACCCAAGAAGTAAATTGTAGTCTAAAGGGCTTGGGACTACCATCACATTGAGATAAACAAATTTTCCTCCCAAATTAATAGGCAAATGAGGAAGGATCCCTAATGGTTGACTTGTTCCTCTGTTAAAAGCCAACAGATTCTGGGTAACAGGCACAAGTGGCGGTGAACCGAGCACTTTCCAAGAAGTAGAGGAAAGGATACTCACAGATGCACCTTCATATATAATAGTGCCAGATACAATCATATTACAAAGTTGTACTATGATCTAGAAAGGCACATAAAAAGGAAGAAGGAATCATGTCAGTCGATTCCAATCAAAGGAAGTGACCAGACTACTTGGAGGGGGTACCATAAAAATGGGAGAATTATCCCCTTGAGTTACGAGAACGGGAGGATTTTCCTCCTGTCTTGATGGAACAAGAGGATTGCCCCAAGATCATTTGAATCTGAAGAAACAAAAAGAACCTAAGTGGTATCGTATTCACTCTCTTCGAGAAAGGTATGATTAACTGAAGGTGAAATTAGGTCAACTGTTACCTCGACCTATTGATTTGGTTCAGGTATAGACTCATATGAATCACTTTTAGAGAGAGTGGGTTCGACCGACGGTTGATTTGAGTCAGTCAATTCATCAACTAGTGAAGGATTAAGGGAGAGTCTCTTGTAACCAGATGAAATTCGATGTAGTGAAGCAGGACGATTATCCAACAGTTTTTTGGCTTCATCCAGATAGGGACAAAGGTGAATGGGGTGATTCCCTTCACATAACCTACAGGGAAACTTAACTTTACCCTTCTTTCCATGAACTTTAATACCACTAGTTGATGGTGTGTCACCAACATGATCTCCAGAAGTTGATGACACAGGATGATGTGAACAAGAAGACCATTCTTCTAAGATCTTAGGAATATCAGGAAAATTTCAAAGAAGATGGTCTCCCACACAAAGTTTGCATTGATATCAAACTTTGTGAGGCTTGACGAATGGTTTCTCATTAGATGTTGCATTCAAAGAAATGGTTGCTTGGTTGCCCCTCTGTTGAATTTGTCTCTTCTTCTTCTTTTTCCTCCCTTTCTTCTTCTTCTTAGCCACCTGGTTACTAGTACCAATACTTTCACCAAGTGAAGAGGAAGAAGGGGAGGAAGAAACAACCAAGGAAGAAGGCAAAGGGTCAACTTTAGGATCAATGGGAGGTTGATTTTGTCCAGTTGGAGGTGTACTCGATTGCAGAGAAATCACAACATTTTAAACCGAGGAGGTTGAAAACAACCATACTGGTAAGCCAATGGTAAGTCTCGGTAGGGATAATGTAGCCATATAAGGAGCACCAATAATTCTGAAAGGAGGAAAAGGACTAGGATTCCCATCAAAAGGAATTCCTTAATCAGTGGACTCTGGAGTTGTCGCCATATGTTTCAACCTAACATCAACTAAGAAGTGAGTGTGGAGAATGTTAGCTGTGGTCAATTAATTTTATTTTAATCAAAGTAACATAACAAAACAAAAGAGGGATAATCTAGGCAAAAGATTACCAAGCAACTGTGAACTGCAGAATACCTCCTAGCGAACCAAGAAGCATGGGCAGGAAATCTCCTCGAATGTTGTGTTCGGTGTATCACAATGTACAAGGCGGCCAACTGGGTTACCTAAGGATGGATAGAAAACTATTTTTTTCCTCCCATATATACCCGAAAGTATGTGGAGGCCCAATCCGTATAAGCGTTGTCTAATGCAAAACCGCACAGGGAGAGCATTCCCATATACTTTACGTACTGTAACACCACCCTATATACCCAAAGGTATGTGGACGAGCTACGATATACTCATGTACATGGAATGAGGTATCACACTTGAGATGTATTGTAGACAAGTTAACGACAACTTCTTCGTTTTACGATTCCAGAACACATCTCTAGCCTAGAACCACTAAATTTTTTTCATTAGGTGATAATGCTCCATTAGGTAAATTCAGATAAATTTTAAGTTGATCTTCTTTAGAATTTTCCTTTCAAGGTTCACCATGTGATGTATGTTTGCAATTCCTAAAATGCAACTAATATGATAAGCATTATTTCATTCAATTGAACAACGAAAACCTTAGCTAGTAGGGATAGAGCAATCAGATCTTTGACAAAGAGAAAAGAGCACATCTAATGCAATTTCCCTAGCTATTCCTTTCAAGCAATCACAAACTACAATATGAACGATGCAAGTTTTTCTTTTTGAATCCCTTAATGTTATGATGAACAAAAAGGAAACTAATGCACATAAAATCAATCAATTTTTTTATAAGAACGAAGACTTTATGACAGTTCAGTTTCAAAGGAAAAGAAGACTTTTACGACACTTTCTTTCGAACAAAGACTAATTAACTATATTCTAAATTTGACTATAAATAGATAATGATAAAGAAAACACTTCAGAAACATTAATCAACTAAGTCAAAGTAGGGCTAGCAAAGGAGATAGAAACTTGTTCTCTGAGACATGACATTCATTGATCAATCAACAAACAAGCAAACAGAGAAAAGTTGGAAAAATCTCATTCCAAAGGTGGGAAACTGACCCTAGGAGGATCAGCGCAGCCCTAAATGCGAGACAATGCGCTTCAGAGCATTGTCCCTAAGCTAGGGGTGCTCTGCAATGCAGTGTGTCCCAAACAAGCCTGTGATGGTGATAGTGAGCCATTTCAAAAGGCAATTTGACACAGTTTTGACCAAATTTTCAATGCAAAGAGTTGAATTACAATCAATGAACAAAAGTAGGGTCTGCAATGATGTCCTAGGAGTTGGATAAGCTAATAGGAAAGAGGATCTTCCTCAGTGGCGTCGCTAATTTGTTTTGGAGAATTTGGTATCTACGGATAAATACGAATTCCCTAGATAAGTAGCCATATCTAGAACAACTGTTTAAAGTGTTTTAGTCTTTTCCTATAAGCAATAGATAAGATGAAAGGAGGAGAAGACCTACTTGTAGTTCTGCTTTCCTCTTGTCTCCCTTGTATCGATCCTTTCACTCCTTCCCGTACTTAATACGCTTGAGAAGTACCTATAAACATAACAAAAAACAAAGAATCAATCAAAGCAAAAGATCTATTGAATATAAGTGAATGGAATCAGATACATTTCACACATATAAGCATTATAAAACAATACAAACATATGGAAGAAAGGTTCAAACACTTTATTAAATAGAAGAAGGAAATACAACCATTTGTGTCTGATTCAAAACCATTCCTCCAGCTTGGATCCCATCCACATCACATTAAAAGCATGACAAACTTGTAGCATTACAATACTTGCTTCAAAGCCAAATATCATAGCAACATTATCTCCTTATAATTTGACATAATCCAACCCCTGATCACTTAGATTCGTGGTCAATTTATAGGAAGATGAAGGAGGTTTTGTCATGAAAGGTGGCATTGAATGGCCTTCCATAATTAGAATTAGTTCCATGGAGGAAGGGATGAGAGGATAGGATGCATATTAACTCATTCCTCATCCATTTTCGAGTTCATAGGAGTTGATAAGTGAGGGAACCTTCTAGATGATTCCAAAATATTCCCCAAACCCTATGTGAATTTCTCTCAAACTCGCCCAACGCAGGTGAAAGGAATCCTAAGTGCTCTGCAAAGCCCTGGCATGGACTTAACTACTCTACAACGCACCCTTATATGGGCCTACCTGCGCTGGTCCCTCTAGATGCCATTTCTAGATGTCTTCGAGTCATGAAACTATCTGGGAAGGAGGCATTCAAAGGGGTGACTTGTTTAGGGAATGTAGCAACTGAAATTAGGGTTTGATGAGCCTTGAAACACTGTTATGGATGATGGGATTGATGTGCCCAAATGGATCTGTAACACCCATCTAGGGGATACTTGATAAGGTAGGGCCAACTTGGTCTTGTGGGTAAAAAAATCACATTTTGACTCAAATAAATTTATTTTTCCACTTTATTTTCAAATTCCAAATGGGACTTGACTCTAATACAATATTTTGACTTACGAAAAAATATTATTTTCGACTCAATAAACAGTAGAAGCATGAAGAACATGCTTGACCTAGATGACAAATCAAATTGAGCATGAAACCCATGCTTATAAAATAATATTTATTTTTATTCTTTTCATCTTTACATAAAATATACAATAACATAAGTATAATATCAATTATGAATACCGAACGTAGTTACATTTTCTAACACCATGTTTTGTCAGGGTGACCATGGAAATATGAGAGCAAATCAATCCATGATGGGAGAAGAAATTTGTATGCTCTTGAAAAGGATGGTAAAAACACACCTTGTATCCTTTACCACATGAAGAAGCCAAAGATGAGGCAGGTCCAAGTGTAGTACTCATGAGGGGAAATGAGTTTTTGTGAGAAGCAAAAAAAGAGGAGGTACATTTTGGTCTAATTGGGAAGCATAAGGTAATTCTTGCAAACACCAATTTGAATGACTTGCTTAAAGAAATTAGGACCATGTTGGATCAATTTGTTGATATTATTGTGGATGAGTTACCAAATCGTTTGCCTCCTATTAGAAGCATTATCCATCACATTGATTGGATATTGAGATCCACTCCTCCAAACAAAGTAGTGTATTGAATGACTCCACAAGAAAATGAATAAGTGAAGAGACAGGTTCAGGAGTTGTTAGATAGAGGCCTTATTAAAGAAAACTTAAGTCCCAATGTTGTACCAATAGTTCTCAATTAGAAGAAGGATGGTGGATGGAGAATATGCATTGACTCAATATTCATTAATAAAATGATTAGGTATAAATTTCCACTTTTTTGAATTAATGATCCAATTGATAGTTTAAGTGGTGCAAGGTATTTTTACAAAATTGATTTAATAATGGATATCACCAAATATGAATCTGAAAAGAAGATGAATGGAAGATTGCTTTTAAAACCAATCATGGATTGTATGAGTGGCTTGTATTTCCATTTGGCCTTACCAACTCTCCCAATATTTTTATTGAGACTAATGAATGAAATATTAAAATAATTTACAGGGAAATTTGTTATTGTTTATCTTGATGACATTCTAGTGTACAACCAAACAAAAGAAGAACATGTCAAACACTTTAAGCTATTTTTGAGTACTTTGTGATGATAGAATTTTCTAATAAATATAAAGAAATTCAGCTTCATGAAGAATGTGTTGGTGTTTTTGGGCTTTGTAATATGAGAGGAAGGACCGAAGATGGATCTGGACAAAGTAAAAGCAATCATTAAAATGGCCAATTCCACGAAATGTGTTTTGAGGTAGGAAACTTCCACGGGCTTGCAAGTTCATATAGAAAGTTTATTAAAAGTATGAGCAATATGTGTGCAACCATTGTTGATACAATTAAGGAGAATAATTAGCATTTTTAGTGGAATGTAGCAACAAATCGCAATTTCGAATTTCTCAAACAGAGGATTATAGAATAGCCAGTTTTAGCATTGCCAAATTTTAGAAAATCATTTTAGGTTGAGACAGATGCTAGTAGTGTTGCCATTGGAGTAGTTTTGAGCCAAGAGGGAGGCCTAATTGCCTAATTTAGTGAAAATTTAAATGAATCCAAATAGAAGTATTCTTCATATGACAAGGAATTTTATGTTTTTGTGTGGACCTTAAATAAATGGTAGCATTATCTTATGGCCAAAGAGTTTATCCTATTTCCTGATAATTGTGCTCTATAATTTATAAACAACCAATGAAAACTAAATTAGAGACATGCAAAGTGGGTAAAATTTTACAAATTTTCACTTTTGTAATTAATCATATTAGTGGATCATCAAACAATGTAACATATATTTTAAGTTGGATTAATTTCATTCAACAAGAATTTCAGTTTCATGTTACTAGTTTTGATGAACTTAGAGAAATGTACAAAAGTGATGTACATTTCAAAGAAACCTATGCAGCATGTGAAATTCAGTGAGCACAAACACAACTCAATGGTCAAGATACATGATTCAAAAGGATATTTTGTTCAAATACAGTAAAATTTGTATTCCTAGATGTTCTACGAGGGATAATTTAATACAAGAAAAGCATAGTGGAGGTTTAGCTAGAAATTTTGGAGTTGATAAAACTTTTGTTGTATTAAGTTCATTTTATTATTGGTAGGCATGCAAGCTAATGTGAAAACATTTGGGGAAATATGTAGATTATGCCAACAAGAAAAAGGGAGGAGTCAAAATGCAAGATTGTACCAATCACTGCCAATTCCCAGTAGGCCTTGGGATTCGATCAATATGGATTTTGTTTTGAGTTTGCCTCGTACACAAAAAGGTAATGATTCCATTGTTGTGGATATATTTTCTAAAATCGTGGCACATTCCATTGCTTGTACAAGAACTATTGATGCAACTAGTGTGGCAAATCTATTCTTTAAAGAAGTTGTGAGATTACATGGATTGCCCATATGCATCATATCAAACATGGATACAATATTTGTGGGTCACCTTTGGAGAACCTTATGGAAGAAACTAGGAACAAGCTTAAATAGAAGTTTCAAAAATATTCTGAGAAGTTTGGGGAATGAGAATCCCAATCATTGGGATAAGGTGCTTGTCCAAGATTAATATGCCTATAGTTATTCACCTAACAGGTGTAAATGTATGAGCCCATTTCAAATTTTATATGGAATGCAACTGAGGGGAGTGTATGAATTAAGGAATTTAGGAAATTAGGAGTTGAGAAGTGCAGCGGGAGAATATTTCGCAGTTAGTATGCAATAATTGAAGGAAAGGGTTAGGAAGCAATTACTGGAGAACAACAACATGTATAAGCATATAGCAAACTTGAAAAGATGACAGCAAGATTGTAAAGTTGGAAACCCAATAATGGCATATTTGAGAAAGGGAAGATTTCCTATAGGGATATATAACAAACCAAAGCTCAAGAAAATTGGTCCATGAAATATTTTGAGGAAATTTTCTTCAAATGTTTACGAGATAAAACTTCCAAACGATTTTGGAATATCACCAAATTCCAATGTATCAGAATTATATCCCTTCAAGGAATCAAGCAATGTTACAATAGATGCACCTATAATTGATGAAGATCATACCAGCAAGTGGAAGAAACAATTTCCTAAAGAAACTAAAAAATAAATTAAAGCCATATTATATCAAAAAGTAAATAAGAATACTGAAGGTAAAGAGAATCGACAGTATTTGGTCAAATGGAAGAAGCAACTAGTAGAAGATGCTATGTGGATGACTGGAGCATACATCAAGAAGTACACCACTAGTGTTTAGGTGTTGATGAATAATGATTTTCTTCCCCGAGAGTCTGATGCAAGAGAATCTACAAGTCAAGATAACCTTTGACCTTCATAGGTCCAAACTTCATTTACCATGGGATTTGGTTCCCTAATTTATTTTCCAAGGGAAGTTGGGTTCCCTAAGTTATTTTATTTTTTAATATTTAATATTGTCTACAAGGAGTGAATTTGTTACGAAGTTAGAAAGATGTCATTTAGTTACTATTTAAAATGGGAATTTAGATATAATTGAGATTTTGTTAGCAAGGATATGAATCAGAATTGGTTTTTTAGATTAATTAAATGAGAACTCTAGTAGCAAAGAGTCTCATATGTAAGTAAATAGAATAATAGAGAATTGAGCAGGGTTAGAGAGAGTGTAGCAAGAGATGTGTTTGTATGTGAAGGGAACTGTGACATTGTGCGAAATATTATTTTTTCCCTTTTCATTTTGAATCAGTATATGGATTATATCTTTGTTCAATCCCTCTATGTAATTTGTGTTTTGTGCATCTAATCAAGTTGTTTGTGGTATTGGAATTTAATTTTGTTTGTAGAAAGCATTAACAAGCGAGCGTGAAGTTTATTGTCTTGTGTATCTAGCTTCGCTTACATCTATAAAAAACACTACATCAAAAATTATTTGGCATGGGACCCATAACCAGCCAGGTCGTCAGGGTAAAGGCATGACTTGGGTAGGTTATTTCTAGCAGAGGTTGATATAACGAATACAAATATAGGTCTGGAGAAATCTGGCTCTTATAAAAGGAGTCACTTGTTAAATCTCTTGGATCACTAGATCAAGTCTGATATCAAAGCTTAGGGAAATCCAAATGTTCATGGAATTGGTTCTTGTTAAATCTCCGGGGTATCAATTACATCTAGATCAAATCCATTGTGTGACCTATTTCAAGCGAGGTAAAAGCTATATTTTTTGTTAAAGTTTATTGGCACCATTTACAAAATTCAGGCCTTATGGCATCCAACTCTATTGTATCTAGATTCAACACTTGGATATAACCATTGTTGAAAGAACATCTAGATTCGAGATATCCATATAGAATAACAAATCGTCAAAGACTTCAAATAATAAGGAAACTGAAGCATTCTCCTGTGCAAGACCCAAACTAGAAAAAGGTAAAAGGTGTAAGGTGATCGATCAACATCAAGAAGCATCTCTCTATATGGGGTCAATATTATGTACATATCTTTTATTAGAGAATCTAGGGAAAAGTAGTGTTGTGATTATTCTCCAAGGCTTGATAACAATTTGTTAAGTGTTTTTACTTTTCTTGTTAGCTTATTCTTCTTCTTATTATTATTAGTGCATATGTGTGTGCTTCATCAAAATGCTATCAAAACAAAATAATAAGAACACATAATTTGGCTCTCTTCCAGGGACAAACCCTCTCCATTCTTGAGAGAAAAACCCTTTGTAAGATTTCTCTTATTGAAGCTTCTTATTTGAATAACTTCCAAACCCTAAACCCTTGACTAGGATATCCTCCAAGCATCAATCAAATCCTTCCTTTTTCTACACTATTACTTCCAACACATCTTTCGACACTTCTTCTGGCACTTTGTCTTTCATCACTTTCTCTTCTAGGTTAGGAAACCCTAGAATATTAGGGCTTCTTTACTTCGTTATAGATAGAGGCTCCTTTGTTTTCCTTTGGATACCTTGTAGGCCTAGGTATACATATGAATGAAGATATTCATGTTGCTACCTTAAACTCCTGTCAAACCCTTCCTGCACCTCGCACGTGTGACTATTTCTAACCTTAGAAACAATCCTATCTTGTTCAATCTTGATCTTTCTTCCTTCGTATATGAGGGCTTTGTTGAAAAATGGCAACAAGAAATGCTAAAAATAGAAGTGCTAAAAATAGCAGTTTGGGTACCAGTGCTGGATCGGGCAACAGGGAATGAAAAATGGAAGTGCTAAAAATAGCATTCTATTTTTAGCAGTTATGGATGGATTCCAATTTTAGTCAGTCCCTGGACTAAAATAGGAAGTAAAATTTGAATTTGAACTTAACAGTTGTTTGAAAATAAATTAATTAATTCACCATGAGTTAATTAGTTGTGAAAAATCAAACATGAAGTCTATGTGAGAACATGCAATAGTTTCTCTACTAATTGAGAAATTTATCCATCAGTTAAAGAGATAAGGATGAGTTCTAATTTGAGTTGTAATTAGTTGGCTCATTTAACTAAATCAAGTCCAGTTAGATTGATTTAACCAGTTTGTTTAAGTTAATGTGAGTTTAGTTAGTTAATGCATGCTTGCATATAACTGCTGCATTTTAGATAACTGAATATTCTCTCATGAATAACTCATGCATGTAAGTTTAGACAGAGACCCAGTTGAGATCAAAGAAGGGACAATGTACTATTAGTTGGATGAAATTTTTTCCTATAAAGGAAGCTCATCCATGATGAGGATTTATCTCCTTCAGGACTGCGTAGTTGGATCAGATGTTAGTGAGTGTGTGAAGAGGCCAATTCATACAAGTGGCTGCACTGGACCCCAATCAAAATTGTGGAAAGAAATAGGAGGCTTGGAGGGTAGACCAGAGGTTAGATAGAGGCCTTTGACTGTCTATGAGCAGTGGAGGTATTTTAGAGAGATCAGGATAGCTTTTGAGTTGATTCTTTTTGTAATACTGGCTATATTTCCACTTGTATGATAATACAGAGTTGGGGTTTTAGGCTGAGGCTTTCCCCTAGTTATATCTTCTGTGTTATGTGATTTATTCCTTCTTATCAGTTATATGTGTTCTTATTGATGTTGCTCATGTTTGATTAAGCTTCCGCTAAATTGGTTGTAGAAGTAGATCAAGTATTTTGCTTTAGCCTATTGAATTATCAGGTGATCTACAGGTGGGAATTTTTGCGTGGTATCAGAGCACAGGAGATAAGGAAGAACAATATACAAGAAGGGAGAAGTTGAAGTTTGTGATTCCTGAATATAGAAATCAAGTTTTTATCATGTCTCTATTTCACCTATGGCGTTCAATGGTTTGAGACTCGAATATGCCCTTAATGGTAGTTCGAATTATATAGCCTGGAAGGATCTCATGGAAGCAGTACTAGAGGATAACTGTCTAAAGGACTTCATTGATCAAGAAGTCCCCAAGCCGACTGGTGCTGCTGAGTTGACTGAATGGAAGAAATGTGTGGCTAGAGCAAGGAGAATCCTTCTAGAGGGAGTTCGAGATCACATAGTCTCGATTCTCCATGGGAAGGAGACATCACTTTCAATGTGGAAAACATTGAAAGATCTATATCAGAATAACAGTGATCAGAGGAAGGTGGCACTGAAAGACAAGTTTCGAAAGCTCAAGTGTGAAAAGGGCGACACGATCTCTATGTATCTGAACAAGTTCACCACATGCAGGGATGAGCTTAGAAGTGTATGGATTGTGACAGTTGATGATGACATGGTGTAAGAACCTGATTCCTATTATTAGAGCCTCAATCTATTATACACTAATAGATCTATTTTACTGTTGATTTGCAAGTAATAAAAGGAGCTTGCTGACCTTCTCACAAAGTTTTAAACATTTAACATCTTATCATTTTATCATAAGCAACATAAATTAAGATGAGCATTCCATTGA
>APFE030048058.1:84976-141073 GCA_000404065.3 Pinus taeda
AGATAAGAAGAAGCACCAGAGATGGTTCTTCATCCATGGAGGATGAAGAAAATTGTGCCTTAGCGAGTAAGGCGAAGAAGGGGAAGGAGAAGGTTTCTCATTCTGAATCCAGTTCTTCCCATGGTGGGAAGAAGCTTGACAAATCGAAAGTACGATGCTTTTGTTGTCATGAGGTAGGCCATTTTGCTACAAATTGTCCACTGAGGAAATCCAAGAAGGGATCCGTGGAAGGATCAAAAGGTGAGGCACTCACCTCACAATTCGAGTTGGATTTCACACTGTTCGCATGCATGGTTTCATCCACGGTGGGAAGTGGTTGGTTTCTTGACAGTGGAGCTTCTTTCCACATGATCGGTGGCAAGAGTTTGTTCAGCACTTTGGAGGAGAAATATCTCCAGATACTCATAGCGATGGGTAATGATGAAAAGTATCATGTCTCGGGTGTAG
The DNA here is from genome assembly GCA_000404065.3 of Pinus taeda. Taxonomy (NCBI): domain Eukaryota; kingdom Viridiplantae; phylum Streptophyta; class Pinopsida; order Pinales; family Pinaceae; genus Pinus; species Pinus taeda. The sequence continues at coordinate 85,424 of APFE030048058.1, forward strand.
GCACGGTTATTTTTCAGAGGGAGCATAGAGCTAACCTTACCTTAACCGATGTCAAGAATGTACCAGGACTAAAGAGAAACTTGGTGTCGATCGCGATGCTAGAAGAGAGAGGCTATGATGTAGTCATCAGTAAGGGAAAGATTTTCCTTAGATACATCATCACTAGACAGGTGAAGCAGATCGGTTCATGGTCAAGAATCTGTATGCTCTTGAGGTTCAAGATGCATGCAAAGCCTTGAGGAGCAAGGCAACTGATGGAGACTTGGTGGTTGAGAGGGAGAATACATTACCTCTCAACACGCAGCATCAGAAGAAGTCTCAAACGATTGTGGAGGAGCCACGATTGGTGAAGCAGCTTCAGGAGGTTGTGGAGCAGCCACAAGTAGATGAGCTAAGAGGAGATCGATTAGAGACATCCACTCATGCAGAGACCTCCAGTAGGGGGAAACTTCGAGCCAGGTGGGCAGAGGGATCACATGCAACCATACCTCCAAGTAGGAGGTGGGGCGATGTGGAGTGATCATCCCAAGGAGGACGGGTAGGATCCTTGAGGTACCCAACCTCTTTGATTCAACTTTGCTACAGGAGCCCTGATGATGAGTAGCAGGACTGTTTGATTTGGTAGAGACAGATGTAGATGGACCAGTAGAGAGAGCTACAGTCCAGGATTCCCAAGATAGTGTAGAGCTAGCAGGCTGCAACAATGTGAGAGGCACAGGAGTGTTGCACCAGTGTAGGATGGCACAGAGAGGTGTGTAATGGTGTGAGATGCATCGGGTGTTGTAGTAGCTCAGAGGTCAGAGAGGGAGCACTTGTCAGCAACAAGTAGAGCTTCAGCATCAAAGTATGTTTCTAGCCCAACAGAGAGTTAAGTTGGGAGTTTTTTTTGTTCCAAGAGTTGCTAGAGCAACCACACTTGGTAGAAGTGTTCCATGCAAACAATTCCAGAGGTACAGGATCGGGTTCGAGTTGAATGTCTTTCTTGTTGAGGAGGAGTGTTGAAAAATGGCAACAAGAAATGCTAAAAATAGAAGTGATAAAAATAGCACTATTAAAAATAGCAGTTTGGGTACCAGTGCTGGATTGGGCAATAGGGAATGAAAAATGGAAGTGCTAAAAATAACATTCTATTTTTAGCAGTTCTAGATGGATTCCAATTTTAGTCAGTCCCTAGACTAAAATAGGAATTAAAATTTGAATTTGAACTTAACAGTTGTTTGAAAATAAATTAATTAATTCGCCATGAGTTAATTAGTTGTGAAAAATCAAACATGAAGTCTATGTGAGAGCATGCAATAGTTTCTCTATTATTTGAGGAATTTATCCATCAGTTAAAGAGATAAGGATGAGTTCTAATTTGAGTTGTAATTAGTTGGATCAATTAACTGAGTCAAGTCCAGTTAGATTGATTTAAACAGTTTGTTTAAATTAATGTCAGTTCAGTTAGTTAATGCATGCTTGCATATAATTGTTGCACTTCAGATAACTAAATATTCTCTCATGAATAACTCATGCATGTAAGTTCAAACAGAGACCCGGTTGAGATCAAAGAAGGGACAGTGTACTATCAGTTGGATGAAATTTTTCCCTATAAAGGAATCTCATCCATGATGAGGATTTATCTCCTTCAGGACTGCGTAGTTGGATCAAATGCTAGTGAGTGTGTGAAGAGGCCAATTCACACAAGTGGTTGCACTGGACCCCAATCAAACTTGCGCAAAGAAATAGGAGGCTTGGAGGGCAGACCAGAGGTTAGATAGAGGCATTTAACTGTCGATGAGCAACAGAGGTATTGCAAAGAGAGCAAGATAGCTTTTGAGCTGATTCTTTTTGTAATACTGGCTATATTTCCACTTGTATGATAATACAGAGTTGGGGTTTTAGGCTGAGGCTTTCCCTTGGTTATATCTTCTATGTTATGTGTGATTGATTCCTTCTTATCAGTGATATGTGTTCTTATTGATTTTGCTCATGTTCGATTAAGCTTCCGCTAAATTGGTTGTAGAAGTAGATCAAGTATTTTGCTTTAGTCTATTGCATTATCAGGTGATATACAAGTGGGAATTTTTATAGGATTCTACTTCACTTGTAGGGAGAGGCCTAATAGACTTTGTTTGCACCCAAAATAATAAGATATATTGACCTATTCTTTTCTGCTACTATGGTCGCAATCAAACCTTCCTTGACCTCGCATGTGTGATTGTAACAACTTCATAAATGACCTCCTTCCCTTCATTGTTTTGTCTCCTTGACTTCGTTGTCCTTGTTACCCTTTTCTGCCTTGTCTTTGTACCTTTTTGGCCCTTCTATTATCTGCAGATTTTAGAGAGAGATTGATGTGTTGTATGTGGAGTGGACAACCTCTATAAATAGAGATTTTTCCTTCCTCTTCCAGCTGACATGATTGTACTTAAAGCTGACTTGACAGTTTGCTTCATAAATCATTTTTATTCATTGTTTTGCTGCTTGTAGACTTCGTTGGTGCTAGGAGAGGATTTGACCATGCTTGGAGGTTTTCCCATGACCTTGTATGATCACTTACATGATGCAACATTCCCTCAAAGGGTCTTATCATAATTACATTTTGACTTTGACTCTCTAGAAGCACTTCAAAATGTGCTTGACCTATTTTCAATGAGCAAGAAACTCATTGACAAATAATACAAGAATAATTTCTCTTTTCTTGAATAAGTACAAATGTCAAAATTACATTTATGAAGAGCTAACCTAGTTACATTTCCTTCTACACTCCCTATTAACTAGGGAGGTATTGATACAACATTACAAGGTGTTTGGAAATTTTCAATCTTGAAGAATTCACATAAGAGAAACCAGATTTGTAATCCATCTGTTATAGCATCATATTCATCAGCATTGTCATAGTGCAAGGCCTTGACTGAAAACTCCATCTCTTTACGAGACCATGAGCTTCAATGCTGTCGAGACCAATGATTTGTAGACGCCTTCATCATTGTCTATCAAGGTACATACCCACCCGGGTGTTCACCGAGTATGACCTTCTAGGACTATTCTTATCTTGGGTTCCCAGACCTCAAATAATACCGATCCTCTTGCCTACTCTTGTCTTGGATGCCCTACACATCCTCAAAGAGTATCAGATGCCAGATGATTACCTAATCCTCACATTCTTTCTTCCCAAGTGATGAAAAGAATGGTGTGTCTATCTTGTGTCTACATTTCGATTCATGGCCTTCATCTAGACGTACGGTCATTAGTCCTGGTCTAGTGCATGACCCATGAAATGTAAAACACAATTGTCACTCCTTTGTAATATGATTCAAAAACTCCCTCTTGATCAGGTACTTGTCAAAGCTCCCTCTTAACTGATGACTCTTTCCTTCATCAGCATCTTCTTCTTAGTGGGTCCTTCAGCTTCTTGATCTCCTTCCTTTCTTAATGTCGTGAAGTCTTTATTCAAACTTCTTTTATGTAGGACACCATCCATCGATCACTTTCCTTCATACATTGTAACGTCTTGCTTCCTTTGTGGAAAGTGGCTTTCTTGTCATTCAGCAAGTTTTCTTGTCATCTTGGCTACTCTTTTGTTATCTTGTCCATGCTTCATAATAATCTTCTCATGGATGCTTCGATGTACATTCTAGGTTACATGCTTTGACCTATGAGTCCATCATGACTTCATGCTGATATTTCTTTAACATCTCTTTTTATTTTGTTGGATGGCTTCTTCATCACAACATCTCTGTAGAGTAGAATCAGTTATATGCACCTTTTGTATCTCCAAGGCCTTCAAAGGTGTCAAGTTTCCTTTCTTCTTTTATCAGAGTTGTCCTGCCTTCTTTCGGGAGATGTCTTATCAAGGAATTTCGTCAGATAGTGATCCTTAGTGATCATGGTGTTCTTCACTTGCTTGATCTCTTTCTTCATTTGCTTCTCCTCACATAGATAGGTCAACCATATAATTCTTCTTGTGAGATCATTCCTTCATTGCTTTCTTTCTGGACTTGTCAACATTTCTTCTTGCTTCTTAGTCAACAATCTTATGCTCCTTATGTGACCATATTCTTTTGTTAACCTTCATCTCATTGTGGTACATGCCTTCGAGCATGTTATTGGAGAAAGATATTATTTCACGCTTGATCATGTTATAGAACTATACCCATGACATTAATAATATACAAGTGATAACATGACTTTAAACTTTGATGTATACATACCCCATTTTGATTCTCCTTTGATCATCCTTTGGTGTGGCCCTTCTTACTTCATCTTAGTTTGCCTGCATATCATTATTTTCTTGAAACCCATGAATGGGATTCCCAATGAGACATCTTCTTTGGTCCATGAACCTTCTTTTTAAGATTCCATCATAGGATCTCAAATATCCTTGTCTTGCAAATGTTTCCTTTCTTTTGATGATGTAGGTCTTCTAAGATTCTTATAATGATCAATTCTTTTCTTTGATCATGAATGAGGTCCTATACTAGGTATGGTTCTTCTAGATGAATATCTTGTGCTATATCTTCCATGCTTCTATATTCTAGAAGATACTTCTATTTATGCATTTTTGTTATCATAAATGCTACATCCACATGAGTGTCAAAAACTCTATGTACATCATGTTGCTAGATTCTAGAGAGTGATTCTAGCCATGCAATTTAATTTATTCCTACATGCTCTTATTCTACTCAAAAGTTTGAAATAATTCTACAAGTAAAGAGTTTTGACCTAGTCATAGTAGAGATGGGGGATCTTTCTTATTTTGCTTCTTTCCTTATTCTTTCACCTCTTGAGTCAAGTGAGCTTCTTCCCTCTTCTTTTTGTTGTTGTTCTTCTTCTTAAGCTTAGGGAAATTCCTTTTGTAGTGTCCATATTCTTGGCATCCAAAACATTGGATATTGGACATGTCTTTGTTCTTTGTTCTTTGTGGACCAAACTTTCCAAATTTACCCTTTCTTTTGGCCATGGTAGAAAATGCTTTCTCCTTTGATCCCACTTATTCTTTTGCCTTAAGTCTGGTTTCCTTTGTTTTGCATAGAGACCACATTTTACTGAGAGTGGTCACTTCCTTCTTGGCATATATTCTAGATGTGAAGTTTCCCCACTCCTCTGGTAGAGAATTGAGTACTACAGTTGTCCTCTTTTTGTCAGACATGACTTCCCCAAGCTCTTGAAGTTTATTTCTCATTTCAGATATTTTCATGAAGTAGGGATATATTCTTTCCTTTGTTATCTTCATCTTGTATAATTCATTCCTCAAGGATATTACTTCTCCGATTGTGGATACTGAGAATAGCTCTACTAGCTTATCATAAATTTCTTTGGATGTCTCAAACTTGGAGACATAAGGAATGTGAGAGTCTTTGATTGATTCTATCATAATCCTTTGAGCTCTTGTATCATCCTTATTGTACTTGGCTAAGGCTTGAGTCTGTTCCTTAGCATTGATAGTGATATTCCCTTTGATATGCTCTAGGAGTTCATTCTCCTTGAGTAGTAGATCATTCCTCTTCTTCCATGCAAGAAAGTTATTGGTCCCTACCAATTTATTGCTTTCCTTGAAAAAAGACATTGATGTATATTCAGAAGGGGACATGTACTTACTTGATAGATTTTGAGATATAATGGGATTTCTTCCTCCTTGAAGGCTTGGTGGCTTGTCTTCCTTGGATCTTGATGCTATTCAAGTTTCCTTCTTGCTTGATAACTTGTAGCTTGCTCCAATTTGTTCTTATTTGTAGGTGCCTTTATGTAAGGCTCTCATTCTAAGTTTGTAGACCTCCTTGGTGAATGATGGATTGTACACCCTTATTTACCTTGAAATGATTGAAACTTCTAGGCTTGATGCTTCAACTTTGTAGATGCGTCCCCTTAATGAGTGTTCTTGAGTTTCCCTTTCCTTGATGTGTCACCTTACCTCTAATACTGTGTTAGAGAATCTAGGGCAAAGTAGTGTTGTGATGATTCTCCGAGACTTTGTTATGCTCTTAACCTACAAGACGATACCAGAATACCAAATATGCGAAGAAATATACCCAGAACATAGAGCAATGAGAAACAACAACAAGTATTTTATTATTCAAAAAGCAATGTTCACTTGCCTCTCAAGGGGACAACCTCCAATAGAACCGAGTTCAATTACAAAATAAGAAATGATGCTCCTCGCAGGGAGTCTCTATCCTTTATATATGATTCGTACATGCAATACCATGGAGCAATACCATGGTTCTTATTAATACAATCTATCTAATACCATGGCCCATTTGCAACTACTGTGATCCCGTCATTAAATGCGGGTTAACCACTTACAATTATTAATATGGGCTTTATTGACTCTTTACTTAACTATACTTATGACTCGATCCTACTACATAAATAAGTGGGTTAGGGTGGGACCCTAACAGACTTCATAACAATTTGTGAAGTCTTTTTAATTTTCTTGTTAGATTCTTCTTCTTATTATTATTATTAGTGCATATATGTGTGCTTCATGAAACTGTTACTAAAACAAAATAACAAGAACACAAAATTTGGCTCTCTGCTAGGGACAAACCCTCTCCACTCTTGAGAGGGAAACCCTTTGTAAGATTTCTCTTATTGAAGCTTCTTATTTGAATAACTTCCAAACCCTAAACCCTTGACTAGGATATCCTCCAAGCATCAGTCAAATCCTTCCTCTTTCTACACTGTTACTTCTAGCACATCTTCCGACACTTTGCCTTCCAACACTTTGTATTTTAGGTTAGGAAACCCTAGAATATTAGGGCTTCATTACTTCGTTATAAATAGAGGTTCCTTTGTTTTCCTTTGGATACCTTGTAGGCCTAGGTATACATTTGAATGAAGATATTCATGTTGCTACCTTAAACTGTTGCCAAACCCTTCCTGGACCTCCCATGTGTGATTGTTTCTAACCTTAGAAACAGTCCTATCTTCTTCGATCTTGATCTTTCTTCCTTCATATATGAGGGCTTCTCCTTCACTTCTAGGGAGAGGCCTAATAGACCTTGTTTTCACCCAAAACAGTAATATGTATTGACATGTCCTTTTCTTATACTATGGCCATAGCCAAACCTTCCTTGACCTCACACGTGTGACTATAACGGCTTCATAAATGGCCTCCTTCCTTTCGTTTTTTTGTCTCCTTGACTTCGTTGTCCTTGTTACCCTTTTCTACCTTGTCTTCGTCCATTTTTGGCCCTTCTATTATCTGCAAATTTTAGAGAGAGATTGATGTGTTGTATGAGGAGTGGACAGCCTCTATAAATAGAGGTTTGTCCCTCCTCTTCTAGCTGACATGACTGTCCTTAAAGTCGACTTGACAATTTGCTTCATAAATCATTTTTATTCATTGTTTTACTGCTTGTAGACTTCGTTGGTGCTAAGAGAGGATTTGACCATGCTAGGAGGTGTTCACATGACCTTGTATGATGACTTACATGATGTAACATGCCCTCAAATGGTCTTATCATAATTACATTTTGACTTTGAATCTCTAGAAGCACTTCAAAATGTGCTTGACCTATTTTGAATGAGCAAGAAACTTATTGACAAATAATACAAAAATAGTTTCTCTTTTCTTGAATAAGTACAACTATAAAAATTTCATTTATGAAGACCTAGCCTAGTTACATTTCCTTCAACATCTTTGCCCATTTTCATCACTATCAGGTAACTCTTTATAATTTTCAACATGTCTTTGTGAGTGCTTTTCTCATGGATGAATATCCTAGATGTGCATATTTATGTCTACCTTGATTTTGGGATAGCCTCTATTAAGCCCCATAAAAGAAGTTTATTTGGAACAAAAATGGAAGACACTAGGTAAAGGACAAAGAGAAATTGAAGCTCATTGGAACAAAATAAATCCCTAAAGATAAACTCATTGTGTAGCATGGGATTTTCATTTGGTATTAAGAAATAGACTTCATGATTTTTGACAAGATCTATGATTCATATTGGGTAGGGAAATTCTTATGAAAGTGAAAGTAATCTTGAGAAATATTGAATGCTAGTTTTTTTTAATGGTGGAATGTGTTCTTCTGAAATATATAGGAAATTCAAAGTTTTCATTTATGGTTGCAGTCCATGAGATTGAGTAAATTCACATCGCCTCAAATTTCTTTGATTTGAGTCACCAAAGCAGGAAACACGTGGTTCATTTGGGTTAATACACACACCCCATATGTCCAAGTGACTTAAGGGTCATGAGGATTGTGATCAGTTTTGACATATGCTTCATCATGGGCCTACAAATTCATGATTAAGTAGACAAAAATTTTAGCATTAAGTATACAAATTTGCATAAGGTAGCATTCTGGTGATGACAACAATACATCAACAAGGTGTCCAAAAATACTAAAGATTTTGTGGCTTTAAAGTACACTTTTTGATTTTCTTGAAATGTTCAGAATGGTATATCATTAAAGTTAAACATTATGATCAAAATTTGTTTAAATGACAAACATAAATTTCCTCATTGTTAGTATTTTATGGTGGGCACTTCTAATTACATGTTCTCATTTTGCTCATTTTAATGGAACTTATGTATACATCATGTGTTCCCATATGTCAATTTTTGACTGGTGTGGCTTTGGGTAGTAAAACACTAACTTGGAACAATCATATGATTCCACATGTGCTCAATTTGATCTAACATTTTAGTGGTGATCATTATCTCAAACCGCCTTACCCCCGCCGCTCTCCCCACCCTTTAAAACCCTTTTATTTTCCTTATACTCTCATCTATTAACATTTTATCTTCAACCGTTGATTTTTATTTTCACATCTTTTAACATGATGTTACATTTCAATGAGAGTACACCACCACACACACAATTTATACTTAGCCAAATGCTAGAACCTCAAACCGTTGTGGGTGTTTCTTATCCTCAAGTCAAAGGAATAATCCCTTAAACATACAAATGCTCTCTTACTTAGGGCATCAATGTGACATCATTTTGGGCATTGGGACTTCAAATAAACTATAATATTATCAAACATTTGAGTGGAGTCACCAAAAAAGAATACTACTTGTTAAATTGATGATGTGAATATGACAACTTCTTGAATCTTGGACCCTCATATGGTTAGGGAAATTGTAAATTTGTTTGAAAGATTATAAAACCTGCCCAAAAAAATTATGACAAAATATAAGGGGTGAGACCCACCATTTAAAATAAGATTCATTTGAAGCTCAGGGCCTTAGGGGCTTGGACTTGAGTATGAAAAAGGCAAATTCAAGGAGTGCCTTATTTGAGGGTGAAGAAATATGCATCTAAAACAAAATAATAATTTCCTCCATTGAATTTCACAATTTTAAGGGAAGGTTTTAGCCAGATGTGAAGACATCACTCACTAGCCTAATATGATAGAAATCTAAGGGAAGAAAGATAAATCAATTGTTCATATTCAATATTACTAATATTTTGATAGTAAAAAAAACTAAGCATTGATTAGTGGACCTAATAGATATTAGCAAGGAAACAAGTGACCTAGGACTCAAACTCTTTGAACTCAATGTCTTATAATGAAAGACCATTTTGGCACATATCCTATGAAATAATAAAAGTAAGGCCATGAAAAAACATCAATGGGCCCTTATCATTAGGAAATATTTCATAATTACCAAAAAAAATTGGTGGGTAATAAGGGCCCAATTCAGTTGTGAGAGGTTAATGTGAATAGGGTCACTATTATGAATAAAAATAGATCTAAACAAAATCTCATTCAACAATGGAGTGCATAAGTATTTAAGGTTGGGTGACTATTAAACTATTTTTTATATATTATGCTAATGACTAATCAAGTGTTTTAATGTATGAAAACTTAAGTGATAAGTGAATGAACATCAACATATAACTATCCATCAATCTACCATTAAACTATTGTTTTTACATGATACTAGAGTCTAGGATATAATCTTACAATCACTGACACTACCAGTCCAAGTATAATAACAAACTACTTTGCACAACAGAACAATATATAGCAGTAAATCTACTAATGCACAAATATAAACAACTTTTTACAAATTTTCAACTACCCAACTTTGTTATATTAATCAAACTAATAATACTATAGTCTAGGGCTCTTGTACCAGGGACAATAGCCCTCATACATCCATTTATACAAGACTACAACTAGGAATTGGTGTCAACAATTATGACAACCAAACTGCCAAAACAAGATACACTGACCATCTAGTTGATGTAGCATGCTGTCTCATGTCCCCTCGATTGTACCCACACACCTACCTGGTCCTTTGGCTCCTTATCTGCAACAACACAACTCTACATCTATCAATGAACCAACTCCATTAGGTCATTGAACACGGCTCCAACTTCTCTCTATTTGATTGTTAGTCCTTTGACGCATCAACACATCGAGACTCTTATCAATTTGTTCCTAACTCCATTTGTGAACAACTCTCAACTACCCACTGTTGCTCCTCAGCTCCTTTAAGAATTATTTCCCATTAGTTTCCCCTTAGTCCTTCAAGGACACAACTCTTAGGGACTTTTTTCCCACTTCATGTGCTACCTGACGAAGACACACTTAGGGCATGGAAGGTTTCCACCTGCCATTTTCAAATTTCCTTATTCAATGATGAACTTGGGTTGATGTGATTTTCTCCCTTGACCTCCTTTCTTCGTCCTTCAAGAAGCAGTGTTGAGCTCACCCAACTCTACATCTTCTAACAATCCTCTTAGTCCTTCAAGAGGATGTACTTTGGGCGTGGATCAAACCACTATGACCCTCCTAACTCCTATTATTTTGGTTGCTCCAACCACTTTCTTACACTAGGAAAACATCCTCTAGCAAGTCACGTCAACTCAAGAATATGAAAAATTTGTCCTACAAACTCCTGCTACTATTCTTGACCTTGGCACATGTGCAATTGATGGTGTGTATTACTCTTAGGATGTTCAAACAAAATTTTCCAATTTGGACCTCATCCACTAGCACCAAAACTACTTAAATACATCACATACATATCTTTGATTTGTGTGTATACTATTGTAGCTTTCATCCACTGGTTAGGGCACCCAAAAAAATTGTTACAACCCTCCAAAAATGCTCTAGCATTCCACCATTGGTTGTGGCCTTCCTTCCCTTACCTCGTGCTCCCATTCTTTGGTATCTAGGCTTGGTTTCTAGCCTACAATTAGGCCTCATCACCCTTTCTTACCTCAAAAACAATGCTCAGCCCTTCTTCACTTTCTCAAGAGTTTTGGCCTACCAAAACAAGGAGAAAACACCACACCAAAAACCATACACAAGACCCAAAACCGTCCTTATGACATGCGACGACCCTTTGCAATCTTCAGTCCTACAAATGGAGACAAAACATACTTCAAACAGTCTTTTGATCCCACAATTTTTTTCTCTCCTTATTGTAGTTTCCTCAGAGATGTATTATTATGTTTTTTTTGCACTTTGGATATGCCTTTTAGCCTCCACATCCTCCTTTATTTATATGCAAACCATGGGTGTCAACAAATTTCCCTTGTGAGATTATCTTAACTCAAGTTGACTTGACTTGTTCACAAATTAATCCACCAGCATACATATAAATTCATTTCTCCACTTTTAGACCTCCAATTTGGATTATTTATGTTTCCCCTGGTTCCTATAGAGGTCCTATATCTATCTCCATTGGTCAAACCAATAAAATTCATCTTGGTTTTGATCCAACTCCTTTGGGTGAAAAACCCCCATCTTGGGTTCTAAGCCCGCAAATCTTATTTGTGTGCCCATTCCTCCAAAACCTTGTGCCCTAGGGTTTCGAGTACCTCCCAAGCTACCAATCTCAACACAAACAATCAACTGATGAACCATTATCATGCAACCAAATATGCAATGATTGCTCAAATGTACAATATATATGTGTGTGTGTGTGTGTGTGTGTGTGTCTATGTATATGTATGCACATACACACACACACACACACATATATATATCCAAAACTAGATGACATTGAAAGTGTTGTAAGAAACCATCATTACTCAAGTTGTATACTCAAGACGAATATGGAGTTCGACCTAGTTGAGCAACAAAATGAACACAAACAACAAATGCTAGTTTGCCAAACTCACCATTTACAAGTACAAATGGTACATATTTATACAAGATTTAATGATCAAATGCATCAATGGACATGATCTCTAATCATCAAAATTGTGCAAAATGAACAAAAATAATTCCTTGGTCAATCCTTTGAATTAGGTTAGTTGGTATGTGCATCAACTTGGTCCAATATAATCATTGGTGCAATACCCAAACTACGATTGTTAACTTTGATCACCAACTTGTTAAGTGTGTTGAACCTCTTGGCTATGACATGTCGATGATGTGCATTGATGAGTTAAATGTAATTTATTACATCATCATAAAATATGTTTGCAAAAGTCAAAGTGCATGTGTCTAATTTTCTCCCTTGATACAAACAATTTTCTTTCACACATGGAGGATGTGGTATTATGGTGTTTCGAGTCTTAGCATGCAAATTTTGCATAATACATTGCATTACAAAAGGAAAGGTTAAAAATTGTACTCAAAATTTATTCTAATGACTTGTGAGTATTTACGTGTTCTCTTATCTTAAGATTATTTTCAGGCATGGCTTATATGTGAGAAAATTCACTTTTTGATCTTGTCCCAACAAAAATTCTATATATGCAAAAGTCATGACCAATATGAAACTCAAATTCAAGAAGATAGATAACTTGGACCAAAGATAGAGGATACATGGAAATCTAATGGTTTTTCACTCCTCAAGTTCCTACCTAATCTATATATGCCTAACCTCCTTGTTTCTTTATTATTTGTGTGCATTGTATGCATTGTGTGGCTATAGCCCAATTAGTGTGACTATGTTGAAGGTTAACAAGATTTGAAGATATGGAATAAGTCCTTGATTAGGGATATGGATGTTAGAGTAATTAAAATATAACATGTGAATTTGATTTAGCCATCCCACAACAAGTAAGAGGGGCATGTCAATGTGGATGTTATGTCTCATAGTTACAAAGTTGAAGAGGTGGATGTTATGTCTCATTTATGAATGGAGACTTTAGTGGATTGTGATGCAAGAAAAAGATCAAAATAATGCACTAAGATGCAATGCCTAACTGATGTGTTGGTAGTTGTTGAAGAAAATTGCATCATCATGTCATAACCATTTGTATTATAAATATCCATACTATATCTCAATGTAAAATATTTTTGAGAAATTGTCTTTTTCAAGTTCTTTTTAAATCCATCATAATTTGCAAATAATTTCTAAGGAATGGTTATATTGCAAAAGGTATCCTAAAAAAATGCTAAATTGAATCTCTTGGACAAAGGGAGGTAACTAAGAGTTTTGTTTCTAGAATTCATAACTTTGTTGTAAGGGATTTTGTTGTGCTTTGAGTCTAATTGCATAATAGCCTTGCACAACTTTACATTGACTCATTACATAATGGATTTTTCAAAGTTTTGACCCATCTTTCTTATTAATTGAAATATCATTCACATTTTTTAATTTACATTGGTGCATTGATGAATTTCATATGACACATATAGGGAGTTTTAAAGAGATATCTTTGTCAGTTGATGTCCAAATTTGTATTATGACCACTCGATCTTAGGTTTTGATGTATTTGAAACACAATAATGATGGTTTTGCACATTTCAAGTCATGACTTGAGATGTCCTTGTGTTTATGAGATGGATATTCTTTATAAAAAAAAGGTGATGGTGTTAAAAAAAATCATGTCATAAGATGTCAAAAGTATGAATTAAAATAATTATGTATGTTATTGTTGTGACATTTAGTTTGGCCTACTAATGTAACAATTTTGATTCTATGTTGGAAGTGGTCATTTCAAAATTAAAAAATTATATTCATATTTTTTTGCACAAAATATTGAGTACTAGAGAATTGATCACAGTGAAAACCAAAAAATAAACAAAAAAATCAAATAAATTGCAGCAAGAAGCATAGACATTAAATTGAAGGTATGAATAAGAAAGAGTAAATTAACCAAGAAAAGTATGGAATTTCTTATGATGATTGTTGTTATTCTTAATCAGGTTCTTATGTTTTTTATGATAAAAAATGGCAAGCTTAACCCCATGGAAATGTATGTTCGAAAATTGAGTCAAGAGAGCATATAAATCACCCCTAAATCAGGTGAGGCGAGAAACTATAAGACAACACTCACCCCATGCCAATCGACGAGGGTGAAATGCTACCTACCTACCAACATGTGATGAGCTTGGGATCATTTCCGAAGGTGGTAAGTACGTGGAATGAGAACTAGCTATGGGGAATCATTGCAACTCACACATTGGAAAGCTTGGAAATTGGAAGATACAATGAATTTGACATCATTTTCGATGTTGGTTTAGCCTGGGCCATTCATTTCTCTCAACCTCACTTGGAATTTTCAAACATTAAGACCCTCGAGGATGTGGTTTTGGTGGTCGTTTCCCCCATCATTATTATTCTTGAGTTGTCCCTCTTTGTATTCGTTGTTTATGAGTGAGATTTCTTGACCTTGCAATATCCATTGTGAGTGTTTGCAAGTTATGCGGGTCCTAGTTCTCATTATGTTTACAGATCCATTTCATATCGCATAGTTGATATCATTTGTATGTTTCGCTAGGGTTGGAAAGATGGTTAGGTAGAGAGCGTGATGTCCCTGAGGGATTGGAAGTCAAGGTGGAATGATAGGTTCTTATGTTCAATCCAAGGATGAGTAATATACTTTTTTATTTCATGAACAGGTCCTTATAGTGGTTATGGAAAAGATCTAGGAGTTTGAGGTTGATGTACAAGTGGAACAAGGTTGTATTTCAAATTTGGAGCTTTTAATGGACATCACTAAGTGGGAGTTTAATCCTAGGCACACCAAAGGAATACAAAAATCAATACCTTCTCACAAATAACCTTTACTGGAGGATGAAAATGTTGCTTGGAAGGGTCATTATTGAAAGAAATAGGGCCAAAGAGGAGGTTATGTTGATGTTATACAAGGTAGTGCTCCGCCAACAAGAATTGACATGTTTCATGATACCTAAACAAATGAAGTTTAACACAAGGATTTGGAACAAAAAGAGGTGACATGGCTACCAACAAATTTCTTATCAAAACAGGAGTCATCCAAATCGTAAACATAATTCCAATCAGTCAAGCACTCACAAGGGAAATTATAGTAAAAAAATAATAAGTCACATGAATATCTAGAAAAGAATGCACACACACTTATGCAAGGAAGGTTAATGATGCAAAGTGTTTCAATGAAAATACCTACATTAAAGGATGGGATAGATCTATCAAAAACAAGATAGAAAAATCATATCTATTACATTTATAAATTATTGTACAATCCACTCTAATGAAAGAGTGGTACCTAGATAATATAACATAAGCTACATGCTCGTCAACTCATCCATTTGTCACGAACACAAATTCTTCCAATGTCCTCCAATTGTCCCAAACATAATACCTTCCAATATAGAAGAAAAATAAAAAGAACATGATACTCAAACCTTAGAAAAATCTTGTTTTTGGGTACAACTCTGAAAAGGATATCATCAAAATCAATTAACCATTATCAATAGTTTTTTGGTTCAGTGGTTAAGTGAAGGTGGTGATAGTGCCTCCATTGATTTTCAAATCCTTCAAGTGACATATTTCATTCCTAGTGGCTTATCTTCTCCATGAAAACATAGTGTTCCACACAATTGGGGCTAGGTACGAGTCATGGGAAACTTTGATATAATGGACACCACCTACCTACCATTTCTTAGCCAAGTAATTAGTTTTCCACCATGC
The DNA here is from genome assembly GCA_000404065.3 of Pinus taeda. Classification (NCBI taxonomy): domain Eukaryota; kingdom Viridiplantae; phylum Streptophyta; class Pinopsida; order Pinales; family Pinaceae; genus Pinus; species Pinus taeda. The sequence continues at coordinate 101,229 of APFE030048058.1, forward strand.
ATTTTAAATCCTCCCCTATTGAGGAGGGGCTCTCTTGTTGCACAAAGATATTCAAAAGTATCTTTTAAAAAAATGTAATAAACCACTAAGTTAAAGGAATTTAAGTATTTTAATCAACCATACACAATAACTTTTTTTCTTCATAACGTTATTCTTGTGATTTATACTTAAAATCAATGGTTGCATCATGACTCTATGAAGAAGAATTCACTATGGTATAATAAAATAATTTCATTTTACTTTGCAAGTTTCAACAAAGCTACATTTGATGTAGTTATTTTTCATAACATGAATAGTTTATATTCCTTAGATCAAATCCCATTAATGTGGAAGTATTTTCAGGTTTCCCATGATTTTATTAATGATGTCTAAAGCTTATACATGTACCATGTTATAAGAAAGAACACATTTGTGCCATCATATTATCTTCTCCATGAAAACATAGTATTACACACAATTGGGCTAGTTGCAAGTTATGGAAACCTTAACATGATGGGCATGTCCTACATAACACTTCTTATCCAAGTAATTAGTTGGAAACAATGTATTCTAAATCCTCCCTTGTTGAGAAGAGGCTTTCTTGCTGCACAAAGATATTCAAAGATATCTTCTCAAAAAATGTAATAAACTAATGAACCAATGTGATACATATTACATCATTAGATTTTTTTCCATCCATCTTGATGCTTTCAAAGTGGAAAAAGTGGAGGAATCATCCCACATGACCATTTTTATTAGCATGACCCAATTTGTCGAATTGGGGTTTAAAACCTTTTAAGATTTTTTTGAGACATAAACAAGCATTTTTTGGGGGGTAAAACTGTGCCGCCTTAGTGTGACACCTTTTTTGCATATTCTACCCATAGATACCTTTTCAACGGTGAAGGAATTGCCTTGATCGGAGTTTGCGTGCAAATTTTATGCCACTAGAAATTTGACCTTCTTGTTTTATCCACCATAATTCGAGGGGATGCCACTCCAGCCCCCATTATACATGGAAAATGGACTAGTCATGTGACCATGATGGAGAATACTCTAGAATAATTCATATTGTATCTCTAGATAAGAGTAGGATTCAAACCTAACCACTAGTAGGCTATCAGATTGTGTTATAATTGGTCCACTAGGAGGAAAAGGGGTTCCATTATTATCAAGTGCACCTTGTTCCATAGATGAGCGGACTAGCCGAGATGGATAGGGAGAGGGCACACAAAGATTATTTTTTCACTATAGTATCCCACGATCCAAATACATTACTTCTTTGGACCCGTAGCCATTTTCTATTTGGAGAACAAGAGCAGGGTGCCCTCACCTTCTGGCTGAGTTTTCTACCAAAATATCATGTGTCAATTGTGGTGTGTGAGTTCTTATTTCAATTTTATCTATTTTCCACATAACTATAATTTGCATGCATAAGCAATAGATAGTAATTTTCAAATCTAGAAATCTAAAGAGAAATAAATCCTCATATTGTAGTATTTGGATTTTTAAATATAATTTGTTAGATCTATTATGACGATTTTTCCAATGGAATATCCACATAGTTTACGAATCATATTGGTACAAGATTAGGTTTCTTTGGGTATATTATGGATATTTGCAGGGGAAATAGATCAGCTAAGCCAAGAGTCATAAAACCTCGGTCATGGTTGATGAATTTGTGAATAACCTTTGTGATCCTGCAAAGGAGAGGCTTTCATGGTTGGAAGAACAAGTTGCAATTATAAATCGTGATGTGAATCTCCTCATGGCGGCCCTGACCAATCAACTCTATATATTTGAAGAAGATGGGGGTTCTAACACATAGGCTTGATCAAAGGGGAGATCAGGAGATCTGAAAGAAGCAGAGAATGAACCAAAGAAAGTCCTTGAAAAAAATCAATCTAATTCAAGTGTCGTGATCCATTCATTGTCCTTGTTCAAAATGGAAGGGAAGTTCGATATCAATTTGTATCAACGTGATATTGATGCTCTAAGCTAAATCATTGAATGCACCAACTAGAAGTTTATTTAAGTGTTCATCATATACATGAAGAACATATTATTTCATTTTTGCAGTTGAAATTAGAGGGTCATGGCCTCACCTAGTGAAAAATCCATACGGAGACCTTGAAGTTACAGGAGTATCCTCTAGTGACTAAGTGGGATGACTTTAAAACCCTCATAAAGTCACAATTTTACCCTATCGGGTATGTAGAGGACATTTCGATCTAGTGGCAATACTTTAGGAAGACGTAAGGGCAGAGCATACAAGAGTACACCACATAATTTAGAATGGCAATAGTATTGGCATCTCCCCAAAGAGCCCATATTTATTCCTCAATAATATGGGGGATATACACATCCATCAATGGAAGCAAGTGATATTTTTCAAGCCCAAATTGGTGGATGAGACTTGTGTACTAGAACAGTACTTGGAGAACATAAGCCAAAAGAAAGGGAAATAAAGTGGATTGAAGTAGAAGGAGAACCAGGATTATTTTGACGAGGGGTAGAAGAAGTGGAGATCGTGAAAAGATAAAAATACAATAGCTACACACCAGTGAAAAGATATCAGCAAAATCTGCAACCATTGTAACATTAACGGTTATACAAAAGGACAAGTCTTGGAAGATGCATCCAAAGCTTAACTCGAAGAACAAAAAGAAAGAAATAAGAAGAAGAATCTCATGGCCACTAATTCAAACAATCACTTTGAAAGCAGCTCAAATGTAGATGCAAAAATCATTTTCACGTCAATGCAAAAGGACGTGAATCTGAGTAGCCTTTAGTAACATGAAGAGAATGAAAAGACCAGGCTCTGCCACATAAAGATATGGGGTTAAAAGATAAAGAACGATCCTCAATTTCACTCAGGATCGCAAGTAAATCTCATTGAAGAAGCTACTGGAACAAGGTTTCATTCAACCAAGTATGTTATGGGAGCAGTCTTGATGCAGGGAGGAAGCCCTATATGCTAACATTATGACGTATTTCATGGGGAAGTTCTTAACCACCCTACATATGAAAAGGAGCCATATGCCCTAGTACAAGCTTAGAAGAAGTGGAAACAGTACCCGATGGGAAAGGAAATAGTAATCCACACAGATCACTAGCCACTACAGTACCTGCAGGCCCAGAGTAAGATACAACAAACTAGGCATTACAAGTGGATGGGGTTTCTACAACAGTTTTATTTAGTAATCAAGCATAAGAAGGGTAGCACAAATAAGTTGTTTGACATGCTTTGAAAGTCATTCACATCAAAGATCGTAACTTTTGAAACTCTAATGCACATAGAGCCATTCACCAATGATGTATACAAAAAGGCATATTCAGAAGATGAGGACTTCAAGGAGGTGTTTCAATAGTTGTAGAGCTAGAGTCATGTGCACGATGGTAACAACATAGTTGACTACCATATCTAGGATGGGTTACTCTACAAGCTGGATAGCTTAGTCATGTATTCCTAAAGGTGAGTGACTGCAACTATTAGATAGGATCACACCTCCAAGGCTATAGGACACTTTATTGTAGGGAAGACAGTGGCCCACTTGCATAGGTATGTGTATTGCCCCAAGATACAAAAATAGGTAGCTAGGTTCATAACAGGATAAATGTTTTTTGTACCAGTAAGCATAATAATAGGAAATAAGTTTTATGTCATCCCTTAATTTTACCCACTTGTATTCATAAGTATTTCCATGGAATTTGTGGGAGGTTTACCAACAACCAAGAAGGGACATGACTACCTATTCGTTATAATTGACATGTTCAACAATATGTGTGTCCTGATGCACTGTAAAAAGATCATCAGTGGGTAAGAAGCAGCAAACTTATTCTTTAGATGGATCTGAGTGTGCCACTTTGGGATACCAAGAATCATCATTTTAAAGAGAGAAACAAGATTTTTCAATGCATTCTGGACTACATTATGGAAGAATATGGACACGAAGTTAAAGACGTTTACAAAATTCCATCCATAGACCTATGGGTAGATAGAAGAAGTCAACGAGACTTTGGTACAACTTTTGAGAGGTTACAATCAAAAGCACCCAAAGACCTAGGATGAAAATATGGTATATATACATCACTCTTATAACTGAGCAGTCCACTTCTACATGTAAGTCCCCATTTGAAACTTGTTTTGGATATCCACCACCTTACCCTTTGGATCTAATGCATATGGGAAGCAAGAAGTGAGGGAGGATCTCAAAAGGGATGGCTTGAGGGCTGAAAATTTTGTTGAGAAGACAAAGAAGATCCATATACAAGTACAAGATATATTATAAAAGTGACATTTAAAATATAAGGCTAGGCATGATCAACACATAATAGAAAAGTCGTTCAAGGTGGAAGACAAAGTATGGTTACAGTTGAACAAGGAGAGGCTACAAGGTCCTGGTAGGAAAATCAAGGATATATAGTGCGGTCCCTTTGGGACACTAGAAAAGGTGGGAGATAATTCCTATAGACTTGGTCTACCCCCATACATGGGCATTTACTCAATGGTGAATGTGGAGACTCTGAAACTCTATGTGCATTCCATGTCAAATCATGAAAAGGAACATGTCCTTCCATCTGTAGAGGATTTGGCACCACATGCTCAGGTAGAGTTGACAGAGGATATAGTTTTTCAAAAGATTTTTAAACTACAAAAAAAGGACAGCATGATCTTTGGCAAATTGGGTTGACAAAACAACTCCCAAGCAAGGCTAAATGGTACACACAAGAGAAGGTGAACGAAAAATTTCATCACCTCATGCAGTAGAATCTTTTGGGGACCAAAAGCCTCCCAAAATGGGGAGGTGTGATCCAGATTGTATCATTATATTTTTTTCATCCATCTTGATGCTTTCAAAGTGGAAAAAGTGGAAGAATCATCTCACAAGACCATTTTCATTGGTGGGACCCTGTGTGGTAAATTGGGTCTTAAAACCTTTCAAGAGCATTTTGAGGCATCAAATGGCATTTTTGGGTGGTAAAACTTTATTTCTATAGCATGGAATTATTTGTCATATTTTACACATAGAGAGATTTCCAGCGGCGCAAGAATCACCTCAATTGGAGTCTGTATGTAAAATTCATCTATTCGGAAGTTGTGCTTCTTGTTTTGTCCACCACAATTCGAGAGGATGACACGTTACACCCCATTATATATGGAAAATAGACTAGCCACATACCATGATGGAGAGGACTCTAGAAGAGTCCATATTGTAACCCTAAATAAGAGTTGGAGTCAAATCTAACTACTAGTAAGCTATCATGCTATTTTATAACCATGCCACTAGGAGGAAAAGGGGTTTTATTCTATTTGAATACATCTTGTTCCATAAACGAGCAGAATATCCAAGAGGGATAGGTAGAGAGCACATAGAGAGGATTTTTGCACTATAGTAGCCCACAAGCCTTGCTTCTTTGTACTCGAAGTTATTTTCTATTCAAATAAACAGAGTAGAGCAACATCACCTTCTAGTTGGGTTTTCTCCCAAAAAGGTTTCTCGGGTTCTATCTTGTGTCAACTGTGGTTTTTGAGTTTTCATTTCATTGTTCTCTATTTTATGCATAATTATAATTTGCATGCATATGTAATAAACAATAATTTTTAGGTCCATAAATCTAAAGTGAAATAAACCCTAATAGTGTAGATTTTGGTTTTTTAAGTATAATTTATCAACTCTGCTATGACAAATTGTCTAGTGGAATATCCACGGCAGTTTACAGATCATATTAATATGAGAGAATGTTTCTTTGGGTATATTGTGGATATCTGCTAGGGATCTAGATCAACTAAGCCAAAAGTCATAAACCTTATTCATGGCCAATGAATTCGTAAATAACCCTCGCAATCCTGCAAAGGATATTTTTCCGCGATTTGGAGCACAAGTTATAATTTAAAACGTAATGTGAATCTCTTCATGGTGACCCTGACCAATAAGTTGGGTCTATTCAAAAATTATGGGGGTTTCTAATGTTGAGGTCCAATCAGAGGGGAGATCGACAGATCTAGAAGAAACAGAGACGAGCCGAAGAAAGGCCCGGAAAAATCAACCTAGTTCGAGTATTGTGAATCTCTATTCAAAATGGAAGAAGATGTAAATATCAAGATGTATAAATGTGAGATCGATGCTCTAAGGCTAAATCACACATTGCAACAATTAAAAGCTTATTTCAGTGTTCATCATATTGAGAAAGAATAGAAAATCTTATTTACATAACTAAAATTAGAGGGTCGTGCCCCGACCTGATGGGAAAGCCACACAGAGACCTAGGGGTTGGAGGAGATCCTCTAGTGACTAAGTGGAAGGACTTTAAAACCCTCATAAAGTCACAATTTTACTCTATCATGTATGTTGAGGGCCAGTGGATTCAATGGCACTACATCAAGAAGAAGTAGGAGTATACCATAGAATTTAGAAAGATGGCCATAATGTTAGTTATCTCCCTAAAGAACCCATATATATTCCTCAATAATCTAGGGGGTGTACATAGCCATCTTTGGAAGCAAGTGATGCAGTTCAAGCCCATATTGGTGGACGAGGCTTGTGTACAGGCCAGAAGAAAGCACAATCAAGTGGATTGAAGCAGAAGGAGTACAAGGATGTTTCTGAGGAGGGAAAGAAGTGGAAAGGGGGGAAAGATAAAAATATGAATGCCATCGTACACCAGTGTAAAAATTCCAACAACCAATGTAACATTGATGGTTATATAAAAGAGAGGTGTTGGAAGTTGCATCCAGAGCTTGACCTGAAGAAAAAAAAAAAAAAAAGATAATGAAAAGAAGAATATCATCGCTACTCATTCAAGTAACTAGGTTGAAAGAAGATCTGATGTCGATGAGAATATTATGTGTACATCAACACATAAGGAGATGAATCTGAGTAGCTTCCAACAACAGGAAATGAATGAAAAGACCAAGCTCTTCCATATAAATATATAGATTACAAAGACACATATCAACGTTATGTTTGACTTGGGATCACAAGCTAATCTCATTGAAAAAGTTGTTGGAACAAGGTGTCATTCGACCAAGAAAATCACCATGTGGGTCACTCACCACTCTTGTGCCAAAAAAAGATAGGACTTGGCAGATGTGTATTGATTACATGGCATGAACAAAATCATGCCCAAGAACAGATACCCCCTTCCTAGAATAGAGGATATGTTGGATCAGTTGCAAAAACTCGGAAATTATTAAACCAAGATAGACTTAAAGTTGAAATTTCATCAAGTTCGTGTCAAAAAAGAAAATACCTAGAAGACTGCCTTCACCACCAAACAAGGTTTGTATAAGTTGTTAGTCATGTCATTTGGTCTATGTAATGCACCAGCTACATTAATGATATTAATGAATGATATATTGTGCCCTTTTATAGATTCATTTTTAATTATCTATTTGGATGATACATCGGTATATAGTGCTACCTGGGAGGAGGACATCTCACATTTGATGCAGGTGTTGGAGACATTAAAGAAGCGCCAGCTAGTAGAAAATTTCAAGTGTGAGTTTGCATAGCAGTGTTTGGTGTATCTAGGGTGTAATAAGTGGAGAAGCGTTGAAAATAGATCCCGCCAAGAGGGTGGCCATCATGAAATGGCCAATGCCTACTAATTTTTCTGAGGTTAGAAGTTTTTTTGGGGCGGCACGATACCTAAGGAAATTCATAGCCTTGTTTTAGAGGTAGCAGCGCCACTCCACACCATAACGAAAAGTGGTAAGAGTTTCCAACGGGGAAAGGGTCAGCAAAGGGTATTTGAGGAGCTATAGTAGAAGATCAATCAAGCACCAGTTCTGGAATTATCGAACTTGCAACATCCCTTCGAAGTGGAAATAGATACAAGTGGGTATGATATGGAAACAGCCTTGATGTAGAAATAAAGGTCTATATACTACCATTCTGATGTATTTCATGGGGTAGTTCTTAACTACCCTACCCATGACAAGGACCTTTGTCCCGGTGCAAGATGTGAAGAAGTGGAAACATTATCTGATGGGAAAGGAGACAGTAATCTCCATTGATCACCAGTCATTGTAATACTTGTAGGCCTAAAGTTATATACAACAGACTAGGCATTACAAGTGGATTGGCTTTCTACATCAATTTCATTTAGTGATCAAGTATAAGAAGGGCAACGCAAACAAGTTCGACGACATGCTTTCAAGGCCACCCACATCAAAAATCATAGCTTTGGGAGCTCTGATGCACATGGATCCATTCCCCCATTATGCATACAGAGAGGCATATTCAAAAGATGAGAACTTCAAGGAGGTGTTTCAATAGTTGCATAGCCAAAGTCATGTGCACAATGGTGACAACACGTTTAGCTACCATCTCCAAGAGGAGTTACTCTATAGGTTGGATAGGTTATATATTCCTAAAGGTGAGTGATTGTAGCTAATTAGAGAGGCTCACACCTCCAAGGTCGCAAGGCACCTTGGTAAATGGAAAAAAATGGCCAACTTGCATAGGTATGTGTATTGGCCCAAGATATAAGAACGGGTTGCTATGTTCATAAGATGATACATGCTTTGTTGTACCAGCAAGCCTAGTAACAACAAACGAGGTCCATATCATCCCTTACCTATACCCACTTGTACTTGGGAAAGTATTTCCATGGACTTTATGGGAGATTTACCAACAACTAGGAAGGGATATGAATACATATTCATGGTAATTGATAGGTTCAACAAGATGTATGTTCTAATGCATTATAGAAGACCATTAGTGGGAAAGAAGTAGCAAAAATTGTTCTTTGGACAGGTCTAGGTGCACTTTTAAATACCAAGGAACATCATTTCAAATAGGGACACAAGATTTCTTAGCGCATTCTAGATTACATTGTGGGAGAAGATGGACACAAAGTTAAAGAGGTCTACATCATTTTGTCCATAGACAAATGGGCAAGCAAAAGTGGTCAATAGGAATTTGGTGCATCTTTTGAAGGGTTACAATTATAAGTATTTGAATACCTGGGATGAACATCTGGTATATATACAACATTCTTATAACAAAGAAATCCACACATCTACTTATAAGTTCCCATTTGAAACTTATTTTTTATATCTACCACCTTCACCAAGGAATATTGCATATGGGCAATAAGGAGTGAGGGAGGATCTTACAAGGGATTTCTTTAAAGCTGAAAAATATATTAAGAAGATCAGGCATATCCATATACAGGTGTTGAAGACACTACATAAATCACAGAAAAAAATATAAGGCCAAGAATGATCAGCGCATAACAGATAATTCATTCAAGGTGGGAGATTGAATATGGTTACAGTTGAACAATGAAAGACTATAGGGTCCTAGTAAGAAAACCAAGGCTTTGCAGTACAATACCTTTGAGATGTTAAAAAAGGTGTGAGATAACGCCTATAGACTCATTCTACCCTCAAACATGTGCATTTACTCAGTGGTGAATGTGGAGAATTTGAAACTCTATGAACCTTCAATGCTAGAGCAGGAAGAGGGACAGGACCTACCTTTTGAGAGGATTTGGCACTAAATGCTAAGGTGGAGTTAACAAAGGAATGTGTTTTGCAAAAGAGGTCTAAAACTACAAGATAGGGGCAGCATGACCTTGGCAGATTGGGTTGAAATGACAACTTCCATGCAAGGCTAAATGGTAAACCCGAGAGAAGGTAAAGGAAGAATTTCCTCCCCTCGTGCAATAAAAGCTTTTGGGAGCCAAAAGCCTCCTAAAATTGGGAGGGGTGATCTAGATTGGATCATTATATTATTTTTCATCCATCTAAATGCTTTTAGAGTGGAAGAAGTAGAGGAATCAACTCACATGACCATTTTCATCGACAATACCCTAATTGGAAAATTAGGGTTTGAAACCTTTCAAGAGTATTTTGAGGCATCAAATGATGTTTCCTAGGGGTAAAACATTGTCAATTTAGCACACCACCATTTTTCCCTATTCTACACACAGAGACCTTTCGCAAGAATCACCTCAATTAGAGTCTGTGTGCAAAAGTTATGCCACTTAGAAGTTGGTCTTCCTGTTTTGTCCACCATAATTCAAGAGGATGCCACATCAGCCCTTATTACACATGGAAAAAGGACTAGACATGTAGCCATTATGAAGAAGACTCTAAAAGAGTTCATACTGTAACTCTAGATTAAGAGTTGAAGTATTTAAACCTAGCCACTAGTAGGTTATGGGGTTGTGTTATAACCATGCCACTAGGAGGAAAAATAGTTTCATTCTTTTCAAGAGCATCTTGTCCCATAGACTAGTGGAATGAGATAGGGAGAGAGCACACAGAGAGGATTTATTCATTGTAGAATCCCACGAGCTACAAGCCTTACTTCTTTGTACTCTTGGCCATTTTCTATTTAGATCAATATAGCAAAGCAACCTCACTTTCGAGTTGGGTTTTCTCCTAAAATGGTTTCTCAGGAGACATCGTGTCAATTGTGGTTTATGAGTTCTTATTTCATTGTTCTCTATTTCCTGCATAAATATAATTTGCATACATACGCAATAAGCAGTGATTTACAAATCCAAAAATCTAAAGAGAAATAAACCCTCATATGTAGATTTTGGATTTTTAAATATAATTTATCTAATATATTGTGACGAACTATGGAATATCCACATTTACAGATCAACTAAATTAAAAGAATTTATATATTTTAATCAACCTCTCTAATCAACCATACACAATAACATTTTTTTCTTCATAGCACTATTGTTGTGATTTATACTTATAATCAATGGCAGTGTCATGACTCTCTGAAGAAGAATCCACTACGGTACAATAAAAGCATTTCATTTTACTTTGCAAGGTTCAACAAAGTTACATTTGATGCAGCTATTTTTCATAAGATGAATAATTTTTATTCTTTATATCAAAACCCATTGATGTGGAAGTATTTTCAATTTTCCATGATTTAGTTAATAATGTCTAAAGATTTTACACGTACCGTGTTATAAGAAGAAACCCATTTGTGCCATCTTGTAATCTCTCACGTCATGCAATCTCTCATATACCATAAATAAAAAGTTTTTAAAAGACCAATCCTATAATGCATAAAAACTTGGTAAAACACTAAAGGAGATAAGTGTGCATCCTTCAATTTGAGAAATAGATATAACTTACTTTTTCATGTCTTATATGTACACCAAAGAACTTTGTTTAATCTTGATCAGTTGAAGCTAAATTTCCAAGGTTACAATATATGCAACCAAATGTTTATGACATTATTCCATGGTCCATTACATAAACATTAAAAATAAAATTCATGGCAATTGAAGACCTCACACTTCACTAAATTTTTTTATTTTTTTTTTCAGTTTGTGGCAAATGTGAAGTTTTATAGTTCATGCAAGTGTTAGAGTTCTAGTATGACCAAGAATGACCAATTGTGGACCAATTGGGTTGTGAGACACAACAAGAGGAAACAAGCACTTGATTGATTTTACAAGTTAATAGACCAGTGCCTTATAGTGTTAATGATTAAATAATTATTTATTAGATATTGCACAAAATAGAACTTTGTAATTCCACCATTAACAACCATTTATCATCAAGTAACCCAAGCCATGCAAGATATTCAATAAATTCATAATGCTTTAACGATGATCCAGCAATTAAAGTTTTAAAGAATGAATTGAATGCTTTAAATAATCATAAAATTTAAATGCTGACCAGTTAAGCTTTTCAAAAAAGAAAATTTAATTTTTTTAATATTTTTATAATTAAGTTTAAAATAAAACAAGATCTAAATAATATAAAAATCTAAAACTAACACTTTCTCATATATACATAAAGAGAGGAAAATCTAAATTTCTAAAAAAAAAAAAACTTTATATAGCTTCTTTAATTATTAACTTTCATATTTTTTATATTTTAAAATTAAAAATCAGAATCTCTTCTAAACTAAAATTCTAAACTGAACTTTATTTTTTTTTATTGATTATATCAACATAAACAAAAGCATCTAAACTAAAAAATGAAACTAAAAATAAAACCTAAAATACTACCTACGCTCTACTTATGCAATCGATTTTATTTTTTTAATTTTTTGAAGTTCTGAACTCAAAATTTAAATAAAACAAAATTGAAATAAAACTAAAACTAAGACTAAACTACACAACAAAAAAAATATACGTTGTCCTAATCATCAAACCACAGCATATGAAATTCGAATGCTTTGAACTATGTACGCAGGTTGGACAGCAGAGGAGAAATACGCAGCGGAAGAAAGACGTGAGGAGCTGCGTGTGTGTGAGTGCGGGTTGGAGAACAAATACGGCAGTAGAGGAGATTCGCAGCTCGCATGAAAAACTTGACGGCATATGGAAAGAGTCTCACGCAAGTTAATTGTTTTGCAAGTAGTGAGCAGCTGCATGGAAGAGGTCGCTGCAGACGGATAAGCTTGTAGAAGGTTTGAATGGCAGTGTGGATAGCTCGAGGAAGATGGCTACGATGGGAAGAAGCCTGCAGAGATGCGTGGGAATGGTAAGAACTTACTGCGTAAGGTAATGGGGAAAATGGATTGATGCATGAAGGTGAGGCGAGCTATGTGAGGGATTTTGGCAACGGGGAGAAAGGCAGAGAAAGCGTAACAGCATGAGGAACTTGGGCGACAGTACGTGGGCAAGGAATTATGGTGTGGATTGTAGCAGCTGTTGAAGGGAAATGCATGGTGGCTGAAGATGCTAGACAAAACCGTAGGATGAGGCAGCAGTGTAATGATTTTGTAGGGTTTAGCAGAGTACAGGCAGAGGTGACCCAGGACGGCACACAGGAATGGCTGCAAATAGAGTGTGATATGAGGAATGTTGAGATCATGTAGAGAGGAGAGCTGAGAGATAACTTGGATCTGGCAAAACGTTGGAGCAGAGGATGCAAGGCAAGGCCGCTGCCTCCTAAAAAAATTTCAAAATTTCTCCTCCAGGACCTAGATCTGGCTTCAGATAAAAAAAATTCTTCTAACCTACAACCTGCAAAAAACCGAACACCCAGAAATAAAATGTGCAAAAAACAAAACCTAAAAACCCTAAAACCAGCGAAAAATTTACAATATTTACAGGTTTTCGACTCTTAAGCAGCTAGATTTGTCAATAATCCACAGTGATATTTTTAGAATTTTAAACTTAATGTGAGATACTTCAGAAAACCCTTCATGCATTCATAAAAAAATAAATAAATAAATAAATAAATAATAATAATAATAAATAAATAAATAAAAATTGATAAGCCCGATATCAAAACTAGCTGGGCTCTTTCAGAAAAAGCAATCCAGGAGTTGGTTGGTTCAGCCGAGAACTTCCCCTAATGTCCGGTAAACTCAAAACTAAGATTTCCTACACAGCTTAAAATCAACCATTAACATAGAGGGAGAAAACAATAGTGAAACCTAGATCAAATGGAGATACCTGTCATTATATTTCAGAATCTAAGCTATCATTCAAACCTCAGAGATCAGACAAGATACCTGTGCCTAAATCAATCTTCATCAAGCTATAATCAATCGCTGAAAATAAAATTATACAGAAAAATAAATCATCTTACAGACCTTCCAGAATAGTAACACCAGCATGATTTTTAACCCCAAAGTCTTTCTTTATTGCACAAAAAAAATTACTACAAGAGAGCTTTCTTTAGCACCAGACTCAGATCCAATCTGATCTCAAATGACCCCAAACACCCTATTTAAAGGAAAATTTCCCAATGGCTAGTTCGAGTGATCCATGTCAAAATGATCTCGAACATCAATGAGGATCAAAATCCTTTTTAATCTCATCCGTCAAATTTTTAAATGCATTTTAATATATTAAAAAATTGAAATTATGCATTTATTTACTCAAAACTGACTTATTATTATTTTATTTTTTCAAAAAAAATTATTTATTTTTTTTTTTTTTTTTATATTATATTTTATTTATTATTTATATCTTTTATTTATTTATTTATTTTTGGATCCTTGAACTTAGCCTTTGGAAAAATCACCTAGGACCTAGGACTTAGGGCTTATGAGGGGATTAAAACGTTTTCTAACCCTCAAGACACTTTACATCATGACTTTTACAATTTTACATCTCAAGGGGGAAAACCCATTTGACATAGACTCTCATGGACCACCCAGTTCTGCGACACAAACATAATCTAGCAGATCAAGCAACTTGTAATAACCTAACCAAATAGTTAGAATTATTTCCAAATTACTTTTACATAGACTCGAAGCACACTAGGATTCCCCTAAGATTCTAATGACAAAATTCATTCCGGCTTTGGGGTTAGGCTGAAGGAAAACTCTGCCGATCATAGATTGGTGAGACAAAAAACCTTTCGGAACATAGATTATCACTAGAAAATTAGGTTTTCCTAGGCAATTTACATACATGATTCAGATCTGCTAAGATTATTTACAATTTACACATGCAGACTGGGTTTACAACATAACATGATTGGGTCGATGATGACAGTTGAATGGCACGAACACGTCGATCAAGTGCTATCCCTTTTGTGAAGAAAAATGGGTGTACTGCTATGGGTAGTTGACACGTAGTGGTCAACATCTGGCTCTACTTGGGGACACGTTGCTGCACTATAGGAATGTGAGAATCCAGAATCTGCATCCATGCAACACACAACAAAACATAAGTAGCGTCCATCCAAAAATCATCATATAACATTAAGCACAGAAAAGATATAAGCTCTTCATTTATTAACTATCTAATAACAAGAAAAGTAAATCTAATCCTAAAACAGAAATGAAAATGTTGAAAAAACAACGAGTAGGGTTAGAAATACAAAGGATGCCCCATGGCATCAGATGTGTTCAATAAAGTATATACTAAGCATTTGCTTGCTTTTAGGCAAATCTGTCGGCTGTTTATCAGATGTGCCATGTCCAATTCTGCATACGGTAGGACTTTCTCCTATCCGAAAATCAAATTGCTCACGGCCGTCTGATGCATCAAATCTTCTTCTCGTTTTCTTTTTCTTGTTCTTTTTCTTCGTGGCAGGTTGTATCACTGATGACATGGAACTTTCTGCTTCAAAGCTCTCAGATGAAGTATGTAAGATATGCGTGACATGACTTTCTTCATTCTGCATCTGCCCTATCAAGGATGATGGATCAATCTCACAGGTGCCATGAATTATAACTTGATCTTCAATGACTGGTGGATTATTCGTGTGAGCATCAACCTGATTATTAATTTCCTTTTTATCCAGGTCACCTTCATTTATCCACTTTTCAATGGAACAAAGGACCTCATAAGAAGATGGAGCTTGTTGTAACAGATAAGGAGGCTCTTGATCTATTGACGTCCCCTGGTTTCTTTCATCCTCTGACCATTGTTGAAATTTCTGAACCTGTATTTTAATGACATCTATTTGACTAGAGTGTTCAACCTTCATAGCAGTGATTTCCCTGGCATGGTCTTCTTCCATGGTCACTAACTTATTCTGAAGACATATCTGATTAACTTTCATATCTTTTATTAACTTATCATCCTTTTCCTTTATGGTCATCAAGCAATGTTGCATAGAGTTTATCTCTTTCTTATGTTTTGCTTGCATGGTCGTCATATTTTCCTCTAAGCTTGATAACTTGCTTTGCATAAAACTAATTTCTGTGTCATGATTAGTTTTCATGGCCTCAATTTCCTTAGCATGTTGATTTTGCATGTCGGTTATGTAATCAAAGTGTTTAATTTTCATGATCTCCATCCCCTTATTACGTTTTTCCAGGTGGGTGAATAACGTTCTCACACCATTGGCGTAATTAGTTTGATTGATCTCCATATTTTTTACCAGACGCATTAGTTCTTATATAATTTGCTTCTGATCTTCCTTTTCATTGTCAACACTATTTTTACAATTTGTCCCTGCTTTTCCACTATCATGGATTTGATCTGCAATGGTACAGGTGGATGACACATTCTGATATGAAAAATTGTCTTGAAATCTTTCATTGACCGCTGGACCTTTTACAAGATTACTTTCATTCTGTTGCACAATTTTAGGGGCACAAGGAGAGCTATTTGGATCACCATATCTATCTTTAAAAGCATCAACAATGTCTTGTAAAGAAGTAAAAGAATCTTCGGAACAATTATTAAACCAATTCAAAGCATCACCCTCTAAGGAACGGACAAATAGACACATTTTGACATCTTCATGATTATATTGAGGAAGTCTACAATATATGATCATTACACAAGTAAACTTGTTTAAATGCTTTCTAACAGCGACTAAATCACCACTTGAGTACAAAAGTAAGTTAGATATGGCTTCTTCCGGAAAATCATGGAGATCATCAGTGAAACGACATGGTTTAAACAAATAATCTATGATGAATAACGAGGGACCAAATGGATGATAGAACGAGATCTCTGCTCAAGAAAATCAAGAGATGAAAGAAGTGGAGTTGCCACTTGAACAATGAATCTAATTCTAGGATCCAAAAAGCAACAAACAAGCTAATATGAGAGAGATTTCTTGTCTGGGAAAAATAAAAGAAATAAAATGGGGTCACCACCCAAACAAGAAATGAACTGAAGAATAGTTGCTGATATGATGAAAAATAAGGTGATGAAAAGATCCAAATGATGCCAAAAAATGTTGACTCTGCCAGCTCAAATGAGAGGTGAGAAAGATGAAAGAATAATGAGAAATGAGAAGATGAATGTCGTTGAAATGCCGAAAATAAAATACCCCGGCAACAGCGCCAGAAAATGTTGGCATTGTCGGGCCAGATGAAAAGATAAGAAATGAGAAGGATGATTGTCGTTGAAACACCGAGAATAAAATGTCACCGATACCAGTGCCAAAAAATGTTGTCGCACAAATTATCACGACAACGCTCAAACCGGGAGCTGCCACCCTGATCCCCGATCTCTCCGTTTAAGTCGTCTCCCGCGGCTAAGAGAGGTAGATCCTATGGGACAAAGGATGACCAACTGTAGACCAGTTAGGTTGGGAGACACAACAAGGGGAAACAAGCACTTGATTGATTTTATAAGTTAATGGACCAGTGCCTTATGGAGTTAATGATTAAATGATTATTTATTAGACGTCGCAGAAAATATGAACTTTGTAATTCCACCATTAACAATCATTTAGTATCAAATACCCAAGCAATGCAAAATATTCAGTAAATTCATAATGCTTTAATGATGAGCCAGCAATTAAAGTTCTAAAGAATAAATTGAATATTTTAAATGATCATAAAATATAAACGCTGACTAGTTACCACTTTCACATAGCTAACTTCAAAATAAACATTAAGTGCATTTAACTATAGAGAAATGGAACATAGAGACACCAAAAATGAATTTTTCAATTTTTTGTAGAGCTTTAAAAAAAAAAAAATTAATGTTTTTATAAAATTTTAAGTAAAACAAAACAAGATCTAAATAAATAAAATCTAAATCTAAATCTAAAACTAACCCCTTTATCATACATACATAAAAAAGGGAAAATCTAAATTCTAAAAAAAAAAAACTTTTTATGGCTTTTTTAATTTTTGACTTTCATATTTTTTATATTTTAAAATTAAAAATCAGAATCTCTTCTAAACTAAAGTTCTAAACTAATTTATTTTTTTTATTGATTATATCAACATAAACAAAAGCATCTAAACTAAAAATAAAACCTAAAATACTACCTACGCTCTACTTATGCAATCGATTTTATTTTTTTTATTTTTTGAAGTTCTGAACTCAAAATTTAAATAAAACAGAATTGAAATAAAACTAAAACTAAGACTAAACTACACAAAAAATATATATACGCTATCCTAATCATCAAACCACAGCGTATGAAATTCGAATGCTTTGAGCTATGTACGCAGGTTGGACGGTAAAGGAGAAATACGCAGCGAGAGAAAGACGTGAGGAGCTGTGTGTGTGCAAGTGCGGGTTGGAGAACAAATACGGCAGTAGAGGAGATCCGCAGCTCGCGTGGAGAACTTGACGGCAAATGGAAAGAGTCTCACGCAAGTTAATTGTTTTGCAAGTAGTGCGCAGCTGCGTGGCAGAGTTTGTTGCGGATGGATAAGCTCGTAGAAGGGTTTGAATTGCAGTGTGGATAGCTTGAGGAAGATGGCTACGATGGGAAGAAGCCTGCAGAGATGCGTGGGAATGGTAAGAACTTACTACGTAAGGTAATGGGGAAAATGGTTTGATGCATGAAGGTGAGGCGAGCTGTGTGAGGGATTTTGGCAACAGGGAGAAAGGCAGAGAAAGCGTAACAACATGAGGAACTTGGGCGACAGTACGTGGGCAGGGAATTATGGCGTGGACTGTAGCAGCTGTTGAGGGGAAATGCGTGGTGGCTGAAGATGCTAGAATTTTGCAGGTATTAGCAGAGTACAGGCAGAGGTGACTCAGGACGGCACGCAGGAATGGCTGCAAATAGAGTATGATGTGAGGAATGTTGAGATCATGTAGAGAGGAGAGCTGAGAGATAACTTGGATCTAGCAAAACGTTGGAGCAGAGGATGTAGGGCAAGGCCGCTGCCTCCTAAAAAAATTTCAAAATTTCTCCTCGATGACCTAGATCTGGCTTCAAATAAAAAAATTTCTTCCCACCTGCAACCTGCAAAAAACCGAACACCCAGAAATAAAATGTGCAAAAAACAAAACCTAAAAACCCTAAAACCAGCGAAAAATTTACAATATTTACAGGTTTTCGACTCTTAAGCAGCCAGATTGGTCAATAATCCACAGTAATATTTTCATAATTTTAAACTTAATGTGAGATACTTCAAAAAACCCTTCATGCATTCATAACAAAAAAAAAAAAAAAAAAATAAAATGATAAGCCAGGGATTAAAACTAGCTAAGCTCTTTCAGAAAACGCAATCCAGGAGTTGGCTAGTTCAGCTGAGAACTTCCCCTACCACCCAGTAAACTCAAAAATAAGATTTTTTGCACATCTTAAAATCAACCATTAACATAGAGGGAGAAAACAATAGTGCATTCCAGATCAAATGGAGATATCTGCCATTATATTTCAGAATTTAAACTATCATTCAAACCCCAGAGATCAGACAAGATCCCTGTGCCTAAATCAATCTTCATCGAGCTATAATCAATCGCTGAAAATAAAATTATGCAGAAAAATAAATCATCTTATAGCACTTTCAGAAGAGTAACACCAGCAAGATTTTTAACCCCAAAGTCTTTTTTTATTGCACAAAAAAAAATTACTACAATAGAACTTTCTTTAACCCCAGACTCTTAGATCCAATCTGATCTCAAATGACCCAAGGCACACTATTTAAAGGAAAATTTCCCAACAGCTAGTTCGAGTGATCCATATCAAAATGATCTCGACCGTCGATGAGAATCAAAACCCCTTTTAATCTCATCCGTCGAATTTTTAAATGCATTTTAATATATTAAAATATTGAAATTATGCATTTATTTACTCAAAACTTTAACTTATTATTATTTTATTATTTTATTTTATTTTTTCAAAAAAATATTTTTTTTATATTTTTATTATTATTTATTTATTATTTATATCTTTTATTATTTTATTTTTTTATTTTTTATTTTATTATTTTTATTGGATCATCGAACTTAGCCTTTGGAAAAATCACCTAAGACCTAGAACTTAAGACTTATGAGGAGATTAAAACATTTACTAACCCTCAAAACCTATGTTGCACGGGTTCTTGAACTCGAGGGTGGGGTTCTCGAACCCGTCCCGGGTTCTCGAACCCAAGTACAGGATTCTTGTACAGGTGCTTCTGAGAAGAACCCATAAGAACCGGGTTCTTCTATGAAAAACCGAGTTCTCCATTAAAAAAATTTGGGTTCTTTTGTCTTGACAGGTACGAAGAACCCTGATGATGGGTACTTGGAACCCAAAAATCGGGTTCTTTGGAGTTCATTTTAGTTTTTATTTTTAAATTTTTAACTAATTTAATGGGCTTCCCCTAATATTCCAAGTAGCTAGTTCTGCATCTTTCGAGAGGAATTTGAGTACTTATGCCTTTATCCATTCAGTAAAGAGAAATAGGTTGGGCTCAAAGAAGGCAGACAACTTAGTGTACATTCATAGCACACTTTGTCTCATATCTCAAAAAGATCTTGGTCACAAGGAGGGTCCTTTCAAGAGATGGGGCCAATACACAAATGATGCTATGTGTGTGGGCGAGGAGATACAACCAGATGGCCTTATTGAGCTACCTCCAGTTGCTATGGATGAGAAAGAGCCTCAAGATGAGAGTGATTCCTACTTGGAGAGCATGCTAATTGAAGATCTAAGTGATGTTGATGACATGGCTTGAGGAAGTCATTGTTCACCATTAGCTATATTTATTTTAGTATTTTAAAATTTCCTAGTTTTGTTTGGAGATGCCTCGAGGCAAATTTTGAATGTAGAATGACAATGGACATATATCATGATTCTTACTAATATGTAAACTCCAATTTGCACTTGATATAACACTAGAAACTTTGAAATTTCATTGTGAATGTTGAATGTTCAATGATGTGCATGTTTAAATATTTAAATCATAAGTATTTTAGTTTTCTTGCTTAAAGTTGAAAAATATACAAATTCACTTATATTATAATTTTAAAATATAATATTTTATTTATATATATATATATATTATTATATATATATATATATTATAATATACCCCCGACGAACCCACACACCCTGTTTCAGAAAATGACGTCCCCGTCCCCGAACCCACGTTTCCTGGCAACATAGCTCAAAACACTTTACATCATGAACTTTACAATTTTAGATTTCAAGGGGGAAAACCCATTTGACATAGACCTTCATAGACCACCCAGTTCTGCAACACAAACATAATCTAGCAAATAAAGCAACTTGTAATAACCTAACCAAATAATTAGAATTATTTCCAAATTACTTTCACATCGACTCGAAGCACACTAGGATTCCCCTAAGATTCTAATGACAAAATTCATTCCGGATTTGGGGTTAAGCTGAAGGAAAACTCTGCCGATCATAGATTGGTGAGACAAAAAGTCTTCCGGCACATAGATTATCAAAATTAGGTTTGCCTAGGCAATTTACATACATGAGTCAGATCTGCTAAGATTATTTACAATTTACACATGCACACTGGGTTTACAACATAACATGATCGGGCTGATAATGACAGTCGAATGGCACGGACACGTCGATCAAGCGGTATCCCTTTTGTGAAGAAAAAGGGGTGTACTGCTATGGGTAGTTGACACGTAGTGGTCAACAAATATGACAAAGGTGTGCTACTGGGTCTCACCTTTGGGAGGATAGATGCATTTATAATAGTAGAACCTAAAGTCCATCCAAAAACTTCCTAAAATCCACATATAAACAATATATGCACATTAGGAGAGGGTGCATAATATTAGAAAACCTCTGATTCAAAATCCGGCGATAAATAAAGCCCACACACTGGAGCGGCAATTATGCTGATACAAATTTCAAACAGACTGCAACTCAATTTTCACTGATAGGTCAACCATGCTCCAAACCAAATCCTTATTGACTGTGGCTGTAACATTACAAAGAGAGAGATCTAGGCCATAATGTATGTGCGTAAAGTAAATACTCTCCCAAGAGAAATATCTAAAATGTTTCTTGATTTAAGAGGATGTCAAGCACAGTAACAGCAATCACCATTAGTTCCAAACTAAAGCTTCCAAGTATCCTCACAAGAAAGCATCATCGTAAACAGAAAGCACATTGCCTGCTCTGATACCAGGTTGAAAAACATGGGACAAAGAAGGCCCAATCACAATAAGCACATCATACACATCTATGATACTACACCAAATGTATAATGGATGGAAGAAATCCTCACAGAAAATATCCACTCTGGACAATCGCTTTCATTACATGCCTCCATGGTGGGTTATAAATTTATAATGGAGTACAAAACTCCTCTATGTAGTGATTAGCTTTAGGTTTAAGTACAGAGTCCAGACCACTAGGCCACCTTCTACCCACCACAATAATAGCAGAACATTAATACCTTACATAAATGACATTAATGAGGGTATTAGGTCGAGTTTAGACATCATTACACCAGCACAAAATACCGTATGGCAACTACAATACATATATACACAATGTCATGCCTCCAAAACTCATCCTGTACCTGGCTATATTTGGTCCAGTCACCCCCTTACAAAAAAAGGATAACAGCAGACACAAATCATGTCAGTTATTTTGGCACAGATTCATGCTAGTCAGCATGCATACACATGGAACATCAAAACAAAAATTGGCCCTAACAAAGTATAGACCTAGGTATTGCGACAACGATAACAAAGTTTGAAAGAAACAGCACACCAATACACAGGATAGAGCAATGTATTTATTTACCAACTTCAACTATAAACAGCATACAACATAGAATGGCCACAAAGACATAGACCAAGGTATTGTAATAATGATAACCAAGTTTGAAGAAAACAGCACAGCACTACCCAGGATAGAATGGTTACAGTGTCTTCATTTATTACTAACATAAATATAAACAGCATAAAACAAATATCAACCACAAAGTCATGAAAACATGCTACATTAAAAGCAAAATTATACCAAGCACCCGAATGCACAATGAACCTTGTGACCACAAACAGTCCACAACATACAGAACATCCCATATCTGATCATAGCATCTAAATGGTAAACTTTACATCTCTGGAAATTCCTTCCACCATTAATTTCCTCTTCGTCCTACCATTTCAATAAAACGTCTTATCTTTCATGAATATGAATCTTAAATTGTTGAGAAACTAAGGTCGACCTCTTCCAAACAAAAGCCATCATGATCACATTTATTAGAAAGTTCCATGACAATTTTACCGCAAGAAATAAATCAAAGCTCTGCAAGCCATGGATGAATAACATGAATGTGCCTATCTACCATCACACTTCCAGGAACTTTAAAATGCATAAATCTTAGGAAACATATAAATTTCCACAAACTATATAAAATAGTTGCCAAAAATGGATAGAATTTTGAAAGAGCAAGCAGATATATCTAAAGTAAAGCTTTGTTCTTGCCTTAATGCTTGCAAACTGATGGCTATTGAAAATAGTTACACAAAGCCAAGACTAAAATGTATTCCATTTGAAACATAAGAACAGAATCTTTTTTCTTAACAGTTTGTCTGATTTTCACAATATATTTGTGAAGTAAATCGAACTATGATATCAGAAAATTACAGGAGATCACATCTGCCAGGTCTAAAACATTATGGGTAATGTTTATATGCAAATCCAATATTAGAAAAAATAATGAAGAATAATGCAATAGATGCATCAGTGATCATCAAATTCTTCAAAGATTTTGCTTTCATTCCTTAAGTACATCCATACCAAGCCACCAGTTAATCAACTCCAAAACTTGGAAGGAACTTACATCTTCTGTCAAAGTGAAAAACAGCGACCAAAACTAAATACAAATGGCAACTTTCACATTCAACATTGAAATCATATTCAACTTTCACATTCAACATTGAAATCATATTCAACATTCACATTGGGAACCATTTGCTCTTTGGCCTACCGTGAAGCTGAAAGAATACAGTGGCAGCATATAATGCAGTAAATCCAGGTCGTTTCTGAATTTGTAAATGTGCTCCAAGGGAAATCAAGCAAGTTTAAGACTCATGCGGTGCCTCAAACCTTGTTGGTGTTTGAATTCCCATCATACAGCAAAGGCCTGAGAGCAGAATTATCAGAAGAACAAGGCCCTGCAGCAATAGGTGTGAAAATTTTACTCAGAACTAACAATTAATGCTCTTCCATAACATGTTCCCAAATGGCATGAAACAAAAATATCCTAGGCAACATCACAACCCATTTTGTCTATGGTAAAAGATTCAGGAACAATTACATTTCACACAGGGAATTCTCCCACTTAGATTTCATAATAACATGCTTATGACAAGCCCACTCTGAAGAGACCAATAAAAGTCTGATACAGAAATGGCCATTTTACAAGTTTCCCGCGAGAATCAATTATAAGATGCCAAATAGATATTCAGAACAGAAACGATGCTGTATTACCAAAATATCTCTACCTACGCAATTGTTACTTATCAGATAATTGCACCCACTGAATCTAAGTTTTAAACGATAAGGAACTTTAAACAGAATTTGGAAGATGATTAGCCCATTAAATTGGTAAATCTCCCAAACAGAACATACACACAAGAAAAGACACTAATAAATCATTATTTCATATCAAAGCCAAAGGACACATTTTTCCCAAGGACAAGCACCTGCAAATCATGAAGATACTTTTGTTCTTGATTTGACTGAGAAATGTCTAAAATTAAACTAGGATGCACTTCATTTTAATAACCTTGCATTCAACTAAAGACTAGTAGATTTGATATTGTCATATTTAAGAATTATACTTTAATTAAATCTTCAATTCTCCTCCAATCGCATGTCTCTTCTGTCTGTCCAGTACTTGTTTCAGATGTGAGATATGCTCTTCCCAAATAGAGATGAAAAATTTAATGATGTTCTCTCAGCCTTGTGGCTGAATTAGAAAGTAACCAGAGTAAATAAGTGGACCCTACATGATCATATCACTATTCAGTTAAGAAGCTACGATAGAAATGTTGAGCTATAAGAGATAATTTGCGATACTGAAAATGTATTTAAGACCCACATGGAAGGGTAGTCCCTTCAATTTGTCGTACAGATATTCCCTTGTACATGCAAAAAAAGGTTTGCTTTGGCATGAAAAGATTCAGTACTCATTCACAACACATATACTGACTCATTTTAGTCCACTGTTTATTATTTTCTTCCATTTTTCAGTATCAGTGTTTCTAGTCTTCCACAATTTTTCTTCTTTCAGATGTCAACTGAACCTCATGGTTGTCAAATAGGAAGATTGTAGACTCTAAGAGCCTGTCTTCAATAAACTGATACTCAAGCTTCATGCCAAAATCTCCTTGAACTATATACGTGTATTTTAATCGACTATTATGGATCTACTGGAGCATGCCTCAATTTGTTTTGAGGGAGAAGGAGATTTTTATGTGAAGAAATACATCTAGAATATCTGGTCTTTGAATGAGGATATGCACATGCCTGAGATGAATCATTTCTGGTTGCTGTACTATGACACACCAACCAGTAGTAGCCATCCCTAGTATCAGGAAATCAACAACAATAGCACGACAACATGCATAGCCAACATTACTAGGAGGGACCAATCTCACATTGCAGAAAGGCAAAACCTTTCTGCTAATATAGACTATAGAAGTGAAATTCGCCTTGAATACAAATGATACATCCTTGAAGAATTTATCTTGTAATCTGCAAATGATTTTGACTTTTTTGTCATCTGCCTGGGGTGTGACTCCTTGGCCAGTCCCTCTTTTCATTAATGCCTTGCAAACCTTCTTCCTCTGCAAATAACATGACCACCCAGCTCCATAACTGGAAACTCCAACCTGAGGTGCCAGAAACTCATTTCGAAAATGTTTCTCATATGAAACTCCTCCAAAACACTACTGAAATGTTTCAGCAGTGTTTTAGCCAGCTTCTGGGTTACTAAAACAGAACAAAAAAAAATAACATTATTTCATTAAGAATGCTCAAGCTAATTTATTATAAATCGAGTTATAAATAGAGAGCTTGGGCCTCTCTTAATAATAACTCTCTTTTGTCCAATATTTTTTTCTGAATACTGTGTATTCAAGAATATTTGTAACTTGGATTCTATCTTGGGGGAGCGGGCGATGAGGGTTTGCAGGGTTGCAGAGACGTAGCTGACGGATCGGACAGCAGTCAGGACGGAGCAGGGAGGAGGGCAGCGGGGCTGCAGTTTGTCAGTGAACTCCAGGTTGCAGGTAAGGGCTATTTTAGGAGTTTTCAACGGCAAACGGGATTTTAAATCCCAGATAACGCCCTGAGCGAAATGGGAGAGCCAAGGGGGGGGGGGGAGAGATCCCCTCCTTCAAAAACGTGGTAATAGGCGAGACGAGCACAAGAGGAGAACAGCACACTGAGAAGGAAAGTCATGCCCCAGTAATGGGCAACCTGTGGCAGAAAAGAATGAGAGGAAAATGCCTACCTAGGGCTCAAAAACAGCCAAGGTATGTCGTTCCCAACAATAAATTGGAAGAATATAACTGCTACATGAGAGACCATGCCTTAATATGTAGGTTTGTTGGGTATTGGCCTTCTGAGCGGGAACTCTACAGATGGATCGACCAGAGATGGAGACCTAGGGGACAGGTAGATCTCAAACTTGGAGCCCAAGGTTTTTTCACAGCAATCTTTTCCAATCTGGAAGATAAGAATAGGATCTTTGAGGAGGGACCATATTTCTTGAACAATGCAGGCCTGTTCATGAAATTTTGGGAAGAGAGATACAACCCCGAAAAGGAAAAAATGCTTGATGCACCAGTCTGGGTCAGGCTGTTTGGGCTTCCTGATGAGTTCTGGGACCCTAAAATTCTGGAGGGAATAAGCAACACGATTGGGAGCTTTGTTAAAATTGCAGAGGCTACGAAACGAGGTAAATACAATGCTTATGCGAGAATCTGTGTTTACATAAATCTGGCAGATCCTCTCCCGGAAAATGTCGAAGTAGAGTATCATGATGCAATCTGGAAGCAGCCAATTGATTACGAACATATTCCTTTCCGATGCCGCATTTGCCATGAATATGGCCACTTATACAGGCAGTGCCCGCTGAATAAAGAGGAAGAGTCCAAAAAAAGCCAGGCGAATCCACAGAGAAGTACTGAGAGAATGGAGGACCCGGAGAGAGGCTTTCAGCAGGTAGTAAGGAAGAAGAAGCAGAATAAAGAGGGACCAAAGACTCAATCTCAGAAGAAACCCAGCCAAACAAGTAATCAAAACAAATTTCAGGCATTGCATAGCGAAAATGAAGAATATGAAGTAAACCTGGAAGACGATGAGGACCCAGAAGACACACCCATGGAAATAGCTGGAGAGGAGAAAGGAAAAGAAACAAGTTCAAGCAAAAAAAGCAGAGAACAGCCGGAAGAGAAGCTAATAGAAACAGAACTGGAATCTCAGATGGAAGTGGAAAACCCGCCCGAAAACGAAGCAGAAGAGGAGAAAATCATGAGAAGGCTTCTCCAGGAATAGAAGTATCTGGACAGCAGGTTCATACCTGAAAAACAAAAACAGCTATACAAGGAAGTCTTTCAGAAATACAAGGAGAAAAAAGGAGAACCTCCGGATAAACCAGCTATGATGGAAAGTGAGCAAGGCAATGAAGATAAAGGAATGGGCAGCTCTGGCAAAAACAGCAGAAAAAGAGGCCGGAAACCGATGAGTGAAACTATCCAGACGGTGGGAGAAGTATTGGTAAACTCAGGTAAGGTGATACCTCTGTCGGAGGTATTCTTCCCCTCATACAAAAAGTTTTAAATGATAGTTATCAGTTGGAATATTAGGGGTTTGAACAGTAGAGGTAAACAAAGGTATATAAAGGATAAGTTGAGAAAAGAGAAACCTAGCATTATGATCTTGCAGGAAACAAAGATCTCAGTTCAACAGCTCGAAGAAATAATAGAAAAAAGCAGACTACAATATCAAGTGATGGGGCAAGATGCAACCGGTTCTGCAGGAGGTATTGCAGTCCTGTGGAATCCTAATGAAATCATCTTAGATAACTGGACCAGTATGTGCGGAACCCTTACTGGGCTGAGTAGGATTGCAGGAACCAAACAACAGGTGGTTATTTCTGGGGTCTACGACCCCCCTTCTCCTGGGAAGAAGGAGCAGTTCATAAACAGTTTCAAATCTGTCCGCAGACTTTACCCTGAAGCTGCTTGGATCATTGGTGGAGACTTCAACTTGATCAGATCCCTGGAAGAGAAAAAAGGAGGGATTAGGAGGAGGGACCACTTCATGGACAGTTTCAACGATATGATAGAGGAACTTAGGCTTGTTGATATCCAGACCATTAATGGGACCTACACATGGAACAACAGAAGGGGAGGAAAAAACCAAATTGCATCTAGATTGGATAGATTCCTAGTTTTTGAAGCCATCATGAATAAAGATGTTTTTGTGGAGGCCAAGATCATTCCATCTTTGGGATCTGACCACTGGCCGATTCGTTTAGAGGTTGATATTAAGAGGATTCAAGGGAAAAGACCCTTCAGATTTGAAGCTTTCTGGTTGAGGGACCCTGATTTCATCAAGAAAGTAGAGGGTTGGTGGAAACAATGTACGAGTCAGGGCAGATGTAAAATGCACACGTTCCAGCTAAAATTGAAAGAGCTGAAAGGTAAAATAAAAAAATGGAACAAGGAGGAATTTGGCAACATTCTGGAAGACAAACAAAAACTAGAAGGGGAAATGGAGGATCTTCAGCAGAAGATAATTTTGGAAGGAAGAACAGAGGAAAGCATCAACAGGGAGGGGGTAATCATTGGAAGATTGGAGGAGAGATGAAAGCAAGAGGAGATCTTGTGGCGCCAAAAATCAAGGATAAAATGGCTAAGGGAGGGGGAAAGAAACACTAAATTCTTTCACCAGGCTATGATTAAGCATAGACAGGGAAACAGGATCCTATCAATCAAAAACAAAAATGGGGCAAGAGTGGTGGAGCAGAATGAGATTGAGCAGGTTCTAATGGATCACCACAAGGAAATTTTAACAGAACCTCAAATTGACAGAACGAGAGCCATTCATGAGATCTGCTCAGCTATTCCCAGCCTGGTCACTGAGGACCAGAACAAAGCACTAATGAGGGCCGTGACCTTAGAAGAGCTGGAGGAAGTTGTGAAGGCAATGAAGAAAGGGACAGCTCCTGGGCCGGACGGCTTCACAGTGGATTTTTACCAGGCAGGCTGGCATTTCTTGGGTAAAGAAATATTGGACCTAGTGGAAGAATCAATGATAAACCAAAAGGTATGGCCTGCTCTTAACTCAACCTTTTATGCTCTCATTCCTAAAGGGGATAATCTTGAAGATGCTAACGGTTTTAGACCTATAGCTCTATGCAACGTTATTTACAAAATGATTACATCTCTGATTGCCAAGAGATTAAAACCCCTCTTGGACAATTTAATCTCGGCTGAACAAACAGGTTTTGTGGAAGGCAGACAGATTCTGGATGGCCTTGTTGTAACGCAGGAGGTGATCCATTCTCTAAAAATTAAAAAACAAAAGGGCATGATGATTAAACTGGACCTATCCAAGGCTTATGACAGATTAAACTGGAAATATCTGGAAACAGTACTGGAGAGATTTGGCTTTCACCAAAGATGGATTGCGTGGATCCATAACCTGATATCCTCTCCTCATTTTTCTATACTCGTTAATGGAAGCCCCTCAAAAACTTTCAATGCCTCCAGAGGTATTCGACAGGGAGACCCTTTGTCCCCATTTCTATTTATTCTAGCCGCTGAAGGCCTTGGTCGTTTCATCAAACAAGAAAGAGCAGCAAACAGGATAAAAGGTCTTCAGATTTGGGGAAACAACCTGCCTCTTACTCATCAACAATTTGTTGATGATATTATGTTGTTTGGAGAACCAACGGTAAGAGAAGTGCAACATATTAGAAGAGTTTTGGATATGTTCTCGGAGGCTTCCGGATTGGAAATCAACAAGGATAAGTCATGTATCTTCATCTTCAACACAATGGAACAAGTCAAAACCCATCTTATCAGGATTTTGGGATTCAAAAGAGGTGAATTACCTACCAAATATCTGGGTAACATGCTGGACTTCACATCTAAAAGGATAAGAAACTGGCAAGGGGTCTTGGACAAATTAAGCAACAAGGTGGCAAACTGGTCCTTCAGAGTTCTCAACATTGCTGGCAGAGTTGTCCTAGCCAAATCGGTTCTTCAAGCTATTCCTATCTACCCTTTATCTATTATGGCTGCCCCGGCTGGAGTATGTGCTAAAATCAAGGAAATCATAAGAAAATTCATATGGGGCGGGTCTGATCAAAAGAAAAAATGGGCCCTGGTCTCGTGGAGTCAGCTAACAGAAAGAAAGGAGAAGGGAGGTTTGGGACTAAGGGACCCTGAAGTTCTTAATAGAGTGCTGGGAGCCAAGCTGTGGTGGCGTTGGCTCAGCGATGGTAACGATCTCTGGAAAACAATATGGAAGACTAAATACAGAATGCCAAACTCTCCGGTTGAGATTCTAAGGCAACAAGAGACCCCTAAAGGCTCAGCTATTTGGGAATTAGCCTGTCAAAACAGAGACTTGATCAAAAAACACACTTTCTGGGAAATCCGGGGGGGCTCTGAGGCTAGCTTCTGGGACGATAGGTGGCAACAAAGAGAAAGACTGAACAGCACTCAGAACCTCCATCAGATTCGGGATAGAATTGAAGGAAACAGAACTAATGTAAGAGATTATTGGAAGGTAAATGAAATGACGAAGGGATGGAGAGTGTGGGAGGACCCGATAGCTTGGGACCGGGAGCTTAACTCAGATTTCCAAGAAATTTATAAGAAGGAAATGGGATCTAGGAAAATCAGAGTTCGGAATGGGAACGACATCCTCCGATGGGGAAACTCTATGAAAGGGTCCTTCACAACCAAAGAGGCTTACTATCTAATAGATGCTCAAAACAGGGATGACAGAAACTTGGAATGGAAATCAATTTGGGAGAGTAATTGGTGGCCCAAGGTGTCTATTTTTGTTTGGTTAGCCTCAAAAAATAAAATTCTTACCTGGGATCGTATTCAGAAAAAAGGTTTCAATGGCCCCTCACGATGTTACCTCTGCAACAATGCTGAAGAGACCAGAGATCATTTACTGGTCAATTGTCCATACACAGAGAAACTTTGGATGATCACTAAACGGATGTTTAATAAACCAGGAGTTAATATTCGAGAATTTAATGAATTGATCTTCCAGTGGAGCAAGGAAACCTTTCACTGCAGGGTCGTCCAGAGGGCTTGGAATCTTATATCTACCTTTATACTCTGGATGGTCTGGAAGGAGAGAAATCGGAGGGTCTTTCAGAATTCGGATAAAGAACCAGAGGTAATATGGGAACGGGTGATTGAGAGTATGAGAGAGACTATCTTAGTTGATAAATGGGAGAGTGATGACTGGAAAACAATCCCGGAAGAACAAGAAATTCTGAATAAATTCAATCTAAAACTTGAGATGGTCCACTTTAAATGTTTGGCCCGCCATGATATGCAGATTCAAAGCACGGACAAATTTAATTACCCAAGAGATCACTTTGTCAAGCTTAACTTCGACGGGGCCTCGAAGGGGAACCCGGGCGAAGCAGGCTTTGGGGGGATCTTCAGAGATAGCAATAACCATGTTAGGTGGATTTTTGCCGACTGGGGAGGGCAGATGACCAACAATGAGGCCGAGTTCTAGGCCCTGCACCAAGGATTAAGAATTGCTATCAGGAATGGCTACACTAATCTGGAAATCACAGGTGATTCGCAGATTGTTGTGGACATGCTAAGGAGGCTCAACAATGGGCGGGGATGGGAGAAAGTTACCAAAAGTTGGCGGACTACAGGCATTGTTCAGGAAATTGCCGAGCTTATTAAACGAATTGACTACCGAATCATCAGTCATGTTCGAAGGAAAGGAAACCAGGCAGCGGATTGGCTGGCCAATTGGGGCTGCAGAGGACGTGGCAACACGATTGATAGTCAGTGGAGAACTGTGGAAGGACACAGGGAGTGGAAGGAGCTGGCGGACATCATTACAGGCCACCGATGATAACGCTCGGATTGGTGAGCTGGATTAATAGGAGGCAGTGGAGACTCTGAAATTCGAACATGATTCAATCGGACTTTGGTAAAATCATCACATCAACCTGCAGGGGGTATGATCAGGAGATAGGTGACAGTACAGCAACGGCGGGAGGGACGGTTAGGCTTAAGTACATGCAAGGCGAGGTAATGAATGCCCAAAACATTAGAGGATATGGATGCGGTGCGTCTGACTCTACAGCAGAGGAGAATAATAGCGAGGTGATGGCCGAAGGCAGTAGCTCACCGGAAAGCAGCCGGCGACATCCGAAAATCGTAACAAATTACTACCCCGACGGCAGGAGCCCAATTTATATTCAAGGTAGGCCGATTGTAAAGGCATTGTGTGAGTTTCTATTTTGGGTTAGCGCGGAGGTTTCAGCAAAGCGGCAGCAGAGAGCTTCCATAACCTTCAGTAATCGGAGAGCGGAGCGCATCCATCCCTCGGACAGTATGGAGACTAGGCAGAAGTGGAGACAAGCGGAGAAGCAGCAGAATGCAGGGGTGGAGAACAGGAGCAGAAAAGACAGGAAGACAATGCAGAAGGAATTACCTTTTACGGTGTGGGAGGTGGAGGATGACTCAGACGAAGACCTACTTAAGGGAGCTGCGAGTGAACGCCTGAACTTCCAGAAGAACTTGGCAGAGGAAGCTAAGCAGCAGGCGGGGGCGGACCATTCCGAATTTCGGGAGTCAGAGGTCCGCTGTTACGGCTTGCGGAAGCGCAGCACTACCCCTGACAGAGAAAGGGATCTAACTGGTAAGCGGGGCAAAGGGCAGAGGGAGCCCGTGAAGGAGGAAGGGGAAACTTCCAGGCGCCAGGGTAAAGGCAGAAAACCTAGGGAAACTATTAATCACAGAGTCCGAAGGGCTGAACAGGCCTTCATCCGTAATTCCCATCCGGCCGTGCGTAGAATCATGCAGTACCTCGAAGATGAAGCGCTGCAGAATCAATCTGATGACGAAATGGAAGAATGGGACTTTCTCCTTCACGACCCGGGTCATACCAGAGGGCGTATGTCTTTATTCAAGCAGTCGCTGCACATCTATTGGGTGATGAAGGGGCTTCTGGCCAAGGCCATGGAGCATGTGGCCAAGGAGATGGTGGAGCTGGCCCAAGGGGATCAAAGCATTCGCAGAGAACTGAGCTACCTGCGTATAGCCATGACAAAGCAGGAGGAGCAGCTGGATGCTATCCAGCAAATGCTGAACCGGGATCGTTCTGGACCAGCGGGAGCAGCGAACCAGCAACCTGATGGCGGCATTGACTGATTTAAGATATGTGTAGAAACTGCAAGCGTTTTTTTTGTTATGGCTTTGTACATGTGCAAGATAGGAAAAAGCAAGTTGTACAGAGCAGTAGTTTTAGTAATAGTTTCAGTAAGTTTCAAGACTGCATAGTTTACTTAGCTAAGACTGCCAGGCTATGGACCTACTATTTTTGGGCTGCAATTAAGAACTATAGATGGTGCTATGACCCGGTTTCCCCTAGAGGGCGGGCTTCAACTGTTTTCTGATATGCTGTAATGTTCTGTTGATCAAGTAATAGAATGAGTACCATCCTAGCTTACAAAAAAAAAATTAATAACTCTTTTTTGTCTTTATTTCCAAATTTAGAATTTACGGATGGTATTCTGAAAATTTGTGTCTCCTGGTTTCTTATATAAATAGATAGAAAAGAAAGATCAATAGATCAAGGGTGATGGGAATAACGAGCAGGAATCAGGAGCAGGAGTGGAAGCGAGAAGCACAATTTTCAAAAATCTTTTGGGAGCTGAGCTTTACAGAAGAGTTTTTAACAATGAGAGTGCTTTCATGAAACAGTAGTAGAATGTTGAAACATATGGTTTATCAATCATATTCATGCCAAAAGGATTGTTGTCCCATTATTTTGAGGTGGTAAAGAATGATAAAACATATCTGACTTGACATAATAATGTAGAATGCACCAACCCATTTATAATCATAGTCCTCCATCTTAATAATATCATGTATCAAGAGGTTCAATGTGTGAACCACACACCCTAACCAAAATATGTTAAGGTACATATCCTCAATGATTGCTATTGTTGCTTTACAATCAGTAGCATCATCATTTATGACTTAAATGACATTGTACAACCCAATCTCTTGAACGGTTTTAATTAAGGGTTTTACAATATTAGTACCATTTTTGTAACAATCTTAGTCATGGGCTGAAAGGAAGACCGCACCAATGAGAATGAGTAAGTTCGCCCAAATATGAACAAGTTGTGGCATGAAGATCACTGGTAGCAGCAGCAAATGCACACACTGAATCAACCTTCCCTTCAACTGAATCAACAATGAAACACTGAAGCACTGAATCAACCTTGGCTCACCAAGTTCTGCTCTTACTCTCCAAGTCTCTCTCTCATAATCTTCTTCAACTCTCTCCAACTCTTTCAAGTTCGAATTCTTCTTTCATAATGCACAAGTAGTGAGGGGAGAAAGAATGAGGCACATATATACAGGTGGAGCAATAAATGCATGCCATAAAGGAGTAACTCGCATGCCGAGAGGAGTGTAACTCATGCCCATTTAGGAAATGTAACTCATGCCATTAAGGAGGTATGCATGCCTTTCTAACTTATGCTTTTAAGAGAGAGTGTAACATATGCATTAAAGAGTGCGTTGGAGGAATCTTTTATGACATGCTTTTATTGAGTGTAAGAGAGTGTAAGAGAATCTTTCATGACGTGCTTTAATGAGTGTAAGAGTGTAAGACCATCAATGACAGTGTAAGAGGAATATGCCATGCCAATAATTTGGGTGTAGGAGAACATTATTGAGAGCCATGATTGAGTGTCTTGAAATTCCTTTTAATACTAAAAATAATATCATAAAGAGGGTAATAATAAATTATAATATTGATGATAAAATATTAAGTCGAAACTGAACTATTATGGCTGATTAATGATAAGTGATTTTTCATCAACAATACTTGATTACCAATTGATGCAAGGTAACTTAATATCTTGAGATTTTCTGACTTTAGACCATCTATTTTTAGAATTTCTATTTGTAGTCATCCATCCCTGAGCTACCAAATTTTCAACAAATACACCGTTCCATACTCATCATTCATATTGATACATACATCATTCATGCTCATCATTCATCCATACATTACGAGATTCAATAACGAAATACAATGATCCATATTCATCATTCTAAAATCTGCATTGATTTAAAAATTAAATTCATCATTCATCATTCTAAAATCTGCATTGATTTAAAAATTAAATTCATCATTCATCATTCTCGAGTCTAAATTGATTTAAAATTTAAATTTATCATTCATCATTCTAGAATCTAATTTGTACAAAGCAAAATAGATTATAGTAGGCATTGGAGTTTGAAGACTAGAACAGTAAATTGATATAACTCAAAATCAAAAATAGTAGAGGGTAATGAGTCAAAGAATCAATCTGAGGTCATCAATATCTAGAGTCAAGACTCAAAAGTTAAAACTGAAAATTAAAAATGGACAATGAGCACTGAAGTAGCGTTACAGGGGAGGAGAGGCAACAATTAACTGGTAAGTCAGATAGCCCCGCGAGGAAGGATTTGGAGGTCAGCTTGGTAAGTCGAATGAGTGAATTAGGGATTGAAAATTAGTTTACATTTTGATATTTTTTATGTATTTTTCCTTTTAGTTTTTTTTATTTATTTTTGTTTTTTTTTATAATCTTTTTAAATTTTAAGGGTTATTAGACAAAATTGAAGGGGACGTGTCCCCCCCTCAACAGAGGAACACCCAAAAGCACCCCTTTTGAGGGGGGGCGCGTCCCCCTTTTGAAGGGAGATGCCCAAAAGCACCCCTTTTGGGGAAATGCATACACCACACTAGGGAAACATTTTCCCCTGCGTCTCCTCGCATCACCCCCAAAAGGGGACGTGGGGAAGCATTTCCCCAAGCATCCCCATGTCCCAAGTGTGTGGGAAGTGTGAGGTGTGTACACCCCACCCTGAGGGATGCATCCCCATGGAACACTGATAAAATCACAACTTGGATTTTATCACGTAAATAAAATAAATAGTGGAAGCAAATTAAATACACTAATCTCACACATGCACACAAATATCTTTTTCCCCTCAAATCAATTATTCATTGAAATAACATTAGCACTTACAAAGGCTCCCTTCCTAGGATTATAGACCACTGAGGAAAAATAAATACAACAATAAAACTAGAACGAGATCCTGTTAATCAAGCCCTTGATCTATCCTTTGATCTGTTGGCTAACCTAGAACCTTCCCTTGTTGCCCCTTACACTCGTCCTCAAACCCTGCACATATGAATGGAAGTTCTTCTCCACACAAACACTATAATCTCACTCATTGTGTCTTGTCCTCAAGATGTGCCTTCTCCCTTCGCCTAGCCTTCTTTTTATAAGTTTGAGTAATTGGCCAAATCCACAACACTAATCTCCAAAGTGATTAACGGTTGAGATTAGATCTCAACATCACTTGAGATTAACAATCGAGATTCATCTAATTCACTAATGCAAATAACTTTTGCATTCCATTAGATTAACTCACTTTATCTTATAAGAGTCAATTACTTTAATAATTAATGTAATTGCTAAGGTTAAGGGTCAATTACGCGACTTCCATGCACCTAGACACTTAGGCTTGTGCAAAAGTACCTTCTCGAGCTACTAACATCAACACTCATTTCATCCCATGAACCATTCATCACCATAGCACCCAAAGCTTGTCTCACCTTCAATAGGTGCCTAAAGGTGAGGTAATAGCTAGTAAATCTATTTTTTGCAATATTAAGAAGTTGCAACCTAGAGCAAGTGTAGAAAATCCACAAAATTCTACAATTGCTAATATGAACAATCTGAAGCTAATTTCTTTTCATATAGGCACAAAATTTCTCTATTTATTTTGGAGCAAAATAGGAAAAGATATAAATACACAATCACATAATTCAACAACACAATTTTTCTAGGGAACCCAACTGGGAAAACCCTCTACTTGCTTGAGAATATTATTGAAGAAGAATGAGCAATAGATCTCTTACAATACATATAGTTTCAATAGAGAACGACCTTGTTCTCTCCACTAGTACTAAGTTGAAACACTCTTGCTTGATCCCTGATCCTGCCTCCTAAATATATGTGCACTAGGAGCTCCTATTTCCTAGTGAATTTCCTCCTATTTCTATGTGCACTTCCCAAGGAATTCTTCCTTCTTCAAATCTCGCACAAGCCTCTCTTGCACGTTCTTTCTCTCACAAGCTCACACACAAACTGTGCATACAATAATGATTACAAATGTGCTTTTGTTCCTCCTTATAAGCAATTCAAATGGCTAAATCTAGCAAATTATATTTTAGGAAATTGATTTTGTGATTGATGAGTTAACCGAGTTGAACTAACTCATGCAACTTGTCTCATCTCAATTCTAAAACTTGAGACTCGAGAGTCAGTGACTTATCCTTTTCCCAAATTAACTTGCACTAGAAGACAATAAACTTGACCTTCCACTTCTACGCATTAGTTCACTGCTTCATCATCCTAAATCATAGGAATTTGTCCTAACTTATAGGGAACTCAAGCATGCTAAGGAGAAACTCATTTTGGTCCCTTTGATTAAGACACAAATCAAGGAACCCTTCTTCGCTACTATTTTCAACAGCAAGTCCCATTAAAGTAATTGACTCTTGTATGCCCTGTGACAAATTTGATGAGTTGCTTCCCTCTCTTGTGAAGTTCATTAATCCATCCAAATTCTTTATGCTTGACAATATCACGCATCAAAAGGTTCAGTGTATGCACCAAACACCTGGACCAAAAGATATGTGAATAAACATGCTCAATTGTTTTTCTTGTTCCCTTACAATTCTAGCATTATAAATAATTACTTGAACCACATTAGCAACACCAAAATCATTAACTTATCAATAGGAGATCTGCAATGTTTTGAGAAGATGCACCGATTGAAAGGAAGTCGTGTTATAAGAAACATTGTACCACTAGAAAAAACATCAAGAACATTTCTCAAATGTTGGTTTCTAGCATTTGTCTAACCATCTGATACAATGGATACATTGAAGTCCCCCCATTCATCTATAAATCATGCCAAAGATCTTTGAATTTTTGTTTCCATTCTGTCTAACAAAGTTTTAGCTTTCTCATAGCCAGGGCTCTTGTATCCCATAGGGGCTTTGTTGATGGCATTAACCACATCATTCCTATAAGGGGAGCAAAGCACATTGGATGGTATACCGCAACCACAAAGAAATCACACCACATTTGCACCCACCTCATTTCTCCCACCAATATTAAGGAAATCTACTATTTCTCTTCTAGATTCAGAGGTTCCATCAGGCGATGGAGATGTGTGGCCACCAAATCTGGATGTTGCATTGAATTGAAGCATTGAATTTTTACCATGTTTTTTCTACAACCTCCCCTATTTTGATGTAATTTTTCCTTTCTTCCTTTGATATCTTAGGGAAAATTGAAATCCCAATGGAATCCTTATTGTCATCA
Organism: Pinus taeda; assembly: GCA_000404065.3. NCBI lineage: Eukaryota > Viridiplantae > Streptophyta > Pinopsida > Pinales > Pinaceae > Pinus > Pinus taeda. The sequence continues at coordinate 139,451 of APFE030048058.1, forward strand.
CTATCCATTACCCAACAAATATGCCTACTCACACTAATATATGAACTAGTATAAGGTTTTCCTTGACAACAATCATGAGGGAATAGAACTTTGGTGGTTCCACCACCGCTCCCCCCTCATGTTTGGTCACATATCTCCACAAGGGTGTCAATGAACTTTTTCCACCTTCATTCCCTCTTCATCCCCTTCCCTTTCAAAACCTTCCCCATCGTCATATATTAGATCAGTATGAGTGTGACCACTATCCTCTTCTTCCATTTCTTCCCTTTGATGCCTTTTACCTACCAACACCATGAGAACCTAAAATGAAATGCTAAATCACAAGAACACCATTTTCTCAAATATTAGATGAATAACATGAAATAAATGAGGGAGAAGAAATAAAAGGAAAGATGGCAAGGGGGGGAGTTGGGGCTTGCACTTTGCTCTTTAGCTCTTGAGAAGTTGAGATAGATGGTTATGTTGGATAAAGTTGTCATTGATGTCAATAAGATGGCAACCTACGTGCATTATTGAAGCATTGGTTGTGTTGGATAAAGTTGTCATTGGTGTTAATAAGATGGCAACCTAGGTGCATTATTGAAGCATGCGCTAGAAGAAAATCCCTATATTTATCATGGCAAGCCTTAAATTGTTGAAGCATGGCCTAATAATGAATAAATGAAGGAGCCCTTCCATGAAGCCCTCCTTGATACATGACGACATATGAAGTGATATTGCTACATGATAAAACCCTAGACACTATGCCCTAACATTGTTGAAGCTCTAATTAAAGAACAATGAAATCCTTAAAGGATTCATTCATTCAATAAAGTCTTAGGTCTAAGATGAAGAGGTTGCCCTAGGTCCATTAAGATGATGAAACCCTTCAAAGCTAGCCTTGTTGAAAAGCCTTATCACTCTAGTTCATGTCCCATCATGTCATCTCTAGCCCTGTTGAAGACTAGCCCTTTATTGAGAAGCCCTAGCTTCCTAGTCCTATTGAAACCCTAATCTTGTCCCTAGTCCTTGTTCCTTACTTAATAAATTATTCCCTATACTCCTATACCCTATATCATTATATCTAGACAGATGATTATGATAGCTTAGCTTTGATTCCTATATCCAAATCCTAAAGTGGCCCATGAAACCCTAAATCATTATATCTAGACCCATGATGATGATAACTTGGCCTTGATTCCTATCCAAATCCTAAAATGGCCCATCAAACCATAGCTATATATATCCTATATGATGAAGTTATCCTAATTCTAAAAAGTTGTCATAAAAGAGTTTATTCTTGACAATAGTGTCAATATCTTGAAATGCCTCTTTCTCTGGGTTGAAGAAAACTTCAAGACCTTTCTAATCAGTATTCTCTCACCTTCTAAATCCTTATCATTAAGGAGAATTTTTTTAAGCCGACAATACACTTTCTATACACTGACTCAAGTTGGCCTCTCTCATACACGTCGACTCTCCAGTCGTGATTGTTCAGAACCATAAAATCACTATAAATTTGGCTAGAATTCTCTCATTCCAGTTCATTCAATTCGGTCAAATCAACTGAGATAGCCCCATATAAAAAGGAGCCCATCAAAGGAGATATAAAAAGGGACGAAGTCTGAAGCAAAATTTAAAAAA
>APFE030048058.1:144507-156607 GCA_000404065.3 Pinus taeda
TGTTCAAGCTAGAATTTGAAGCAGTTATCTTATGTGTAACTTCTAGCAGCTCAGACCAGTGGACAAGGCCTATCAACATCTTCTGAAGTGAAGTACTTCTATTGTGGACCTATAACAAGACCTAACTTGTGATGGTTCTCGGCCCTGTGGAAAAAAGTTCTCTTTGGATCTGTGGGGGAGTTTTTGGATTGATCTAGATTCTATACTTTATTTCGAACCTATGGATATGTGAGAAGGCTCAGACCTGTGGAGTAGTCCTGTGTATGAATTTGTTTCTTGTTCTGAAGACATCAATGAAGGAAGTTGTTGGAACTTACCATATCTTGTTGAAGGACCACTGTAAAAGGAGTGTGCAAACCTATTGAAGACCCTTTGAAACATTGTCTTGAAGATATCCCTAAAGCATAATTTGAGGCTTGGTGAACACTGACCTTGGACCAAATATTGGACCAGCATTTTAAGAGCATTTAACTCATTGAAGGCATCTGGAAGAATTGTTGAAGACTAGTAGAAGTTGATCTTGGAAGCATGATGCTTCGTTGAAGCTCTCATGAAGTAATCTTGGAGAAAATTGTTTTGGGAACATGAAAAGTCTTGGAGACACTTTTTGTGGTTGTCAAAGTTGTCATTGATGAGCTACATGATTTGGAGATTAATTGAGCGCGTTGTTGAAGGCAAATTTGAAGATATTGTCAAGGTTTGTTGCAAAAGACATTGGAAGCCTTGAAGAACTATTGATCTTATTATTGAAGAACATAAGCATAGGATTGGTGCCCTAGAGGATTGGAGTCCTCAAGAAGACCAGGTTCCAGCGTAAAACAATTGAGAAGGTTGGAGCCCTAGAGGATTGGAGTCCTCAAGAAGACCAAGTTGATGCTTGGTGAGGTCTAGGTTGGAGCCTAGTGGAATTGAAGATTGGAGTCTTCATCTAGGGTTGAAGCCCTAAAGGAATCATAGATGTGATTGTACAAATTGGAAATCGAATTATTGAAGAGGATTGGAGTCCTCATTATTCTAATTAACAAAATTATTTATTTGTTATTCATTTTGTGTTAAGTTTTTAAAATGATCTTAATTGGCATAAAAGTAACAATTGTAAAAGAAATATTGATTCACCCTCCCTCTCAATATTTCCAACAATTGGTATCAGAGCCAGCATGTTAAGATTGGCAACTAGGGCCAAACTCCATGTGGGTCATCTTGTAATGGCAACTGATATTTTTCTTGGATCCCTCTCATCGAGAGGTGTAGGATTGATCTAAAGATCATCCAATTCCAATAAGTATTCATGGAGATATGAATTTATTTGTGTTATGGGACAATTTGTCAAGGTCGGCCAGCGACCAAATAAACCCCTCTTGTGCTCAACGTTTTAGCATAAATAGAGGTGCCTTGAAAGTCATTTGGACACACATCCTCTTGGTGATCTCTTCCTCTCCACTTGTCTTTGGGTTTTGGGGGGAGGAGAAATCTAAAGAGTATACGCTGCCCTAGAGGATGCCCTAGATCCTAATGCTATCATGGAGGAGATTTTAACACAGTGAAGAAAGGGTTCTACGCAGCTAGTCAAGATGCCTTCTACGCAGCCCTAAAGGAGGAATCTTGGAGGAGCCCTAGCCGCAAGTATACATTCCCTAGCCGCAGTCAAAGAAGGAAGTAAAGTATAAGCCCTCAACGATGTCAAGAAAAGGCTCTCTAGTCTAAGGAGCTTCAACGCAAATCTAAGGAGTACTAGAGGGAGCCTTAGCCGCAGTGAAAAGAAGCCTACACACAGCTGAAGGATAAGCCCTCATACACTGTCCTAAATACCCTAGCCGCAGGTCATGATTTGTTGTCACAAGTAACCCTCAAAACACAACAAGAAAGAACCTTGATCTGATGTCTGAGTAGCTCCTAAACCGCTATCCATAAAGATCCTAATTCACTGTCATAATGGAGACTCCAACCACTGTATTGAGAAGAGTTCTATATGTTGTCTAGTGGAAGGTCATGAAGCCCTAGTAGCAGTGACGAGATCTAAAAGGAAGATGTATTACACTGTCAATCTAGAGACCTAATTGGCAGCCCTCATCTAGCTCCTATTTTCCATCATGAAAAAGGTCTTATATGCAGCTCTATTAGCCGCAATAGAAGAGGCCCTAATCAGCAGCATACAAAGACCTAAGACACAGCAAGAAGTGGCCTTATGTCGCAGCTAAAGGAAGTATTTCATCAACGTTAAAGTCATATTGTTGTAGGTGACAGCGTGACACATTTGAGATCTCTTCTGGGCATATTGTGCAACAATAAGGTTGATTAGTAGACATTGTTCTTCAAGGGTAATCGTTGGGTACTGTATGATAACCTTGCTTGCTGTTGGGCTAGGTCGCAGGCCATAGCCAGCAGCATATTGTGTTAAGGGTTGCACAAGGATAAGGATTGAAGGTTGATGTGACTGCTTGTGTGGTCAGCATGTTAGACAGCTTGGTTAGATGCAGCAGTTGAATGCAGCATAGTAGTCATTGAGTGCAGATCAGTGATGAGTGCAGATCCGTGATGAGAGCAGCTAAGTGATTGGAGCAACAGCATGAAGTGCCTAGCATGGTCATTAGGTCCAACACTATGATGATGAGTACAGCATGGTGCTACACAGTGAGGTGCAGCATATGGCGAGATGCAGCATAATGATAGGTGAAGGAGTCACCTTGGAGAATCAGTTGAAGCAGCATGTCTTCAACTGATCTCAAGTAGAGATGATCTATTCTCTTATCTTGAAAGTCGAAGTGTTGACTTCTGTTGTAAATGTATTATCTCTCTCTCTCTCTCTGTTGAACTATTGAAGAACATATAAGAAGAATTGATCAAGGGTTTCCCCACATTGGGGTTTGTCCTTGGCTAGCGCCACATCTTGTGTCCTCTTGTCTTGGCTCGTCGTTTGCGATTTATATTTATGTTCTATTTGCAGTGTACTTTAATGCTAATGTGATTGCTAATCTAGAAAAGATATTTAGATAATTGTGAAAATTGAAATAGATTTCTCTAGCATAGAACATACCTAAAATTAACACAATACCTTCAATCTTGGCCTAGCAGCTGGAAGGTAGATCCTTAGAACACAAATGGAAAAGCCAAGGAAGAAAGCCTCCAAGCCCTCTGAAGATGTCTCATCCTCAGTAAAGAAATTAGAAGACAATCAAATGTGCAAAGCCCCCCATATTCAATGGAACAAACTTTGAAATATGGAAGGTAACAACGAAGAATTTTTTAATGGCTTGAGGTTTTGAAGTCTGGGAATCAATGGTCACCGGAAGCACAATGGAAGAAGAAGAGTCCAAGAAACATAATGCAATAGCAATAAAGGCAATCTTGAATGGCCTACCAAATCCTATAGAGGCCAAACTAGAGAAATGTTCATCAACGAAGGAGCTGTGGGAAAATAATTGAGTTCTTCACTCAAAAGGATTGTTGGTTATAACCTCAAATCAAGAGCATAAAGATAATCCAGAACCAAAAAGGACAACTTAAAACAAAATTGAAGACACCATGAACAAGAAAGACCTAGAAGATGAGGAAAATGAAGAAGACCTCAAAGAAGATCTCAAGGAAAAACTTTTAGTTGTTCTAAAAAGGATTAGCAGATTGAATAACAAAAATGAGGAACTTAGGAAGCATGTACAAAATGCTAATCATAGCCTCGACAAGACAAAAAAGGAATTTGTCATTTTCAAGCTTCAAGTACAAAAAGGAGATGAGGAACTCAACAAGATTAAGGAAGAATTGCATCAGATCGAGAAAAGGAATAATGAAGAAGTCATCTCCATGACAACTCAATTAGAAGAAGCAAAGAAAAAGGAAGACATTTTGACAAGTCATCTCGATCAAAGCTCTGAGGACTTGAGCAAATTTAAAGCAAAAATTGGTCAATATAAAGAAGTCTCCTCCCTAAAAGCTCAACTAAAAGAAGCAAAGAAATAAATTCAAGAAGTTGAAGACGAGAATTTGAAGGAACAATTGGTCCTCCTCAAAGGACAAGTTGATGAATCAAAGAAGGAAAGAAATACCATGCCAACTAAAGGAAAAGGATGAAGAGATCTTCAAATTGAAATATGATGTCATCTCTCTTAAGGTCCAAACATGTGAAGCAACAAGGATGAAGAAAGAAATGGAGAACTAGCTAGCAAAGAAAGATGAAGAATGTGAGAAGATGAAAGAAGAGATTGTTTCTAAGGAAAGAAGTTGATCAACTGAACAAGAATCTAAAGAGTTCTCAAACCATGGATGACATCCTAAGTCGTCAGAGATCACCCCTTGATAAGTTTGGTGTTGAATATGCAAGGGAGCCTTCTAGCAAAAGCATTGCAAACCCTGATACATCTAAGGATAAGAATATGAAGCTTGAAAGTTGCATCCCTAGCTCCAAAAGAAGGAGAGGAGTCAAAATAACTTTGGAAGAACCTATGCTCCAAGAAGTTATGTTGATGCTACAAGTAGCAATAAATATCATCAAGGAATCTCAAGGAAGAATAACTTCAGAATTGCAACAAAACAATTTTCAAATTCCATGTATCAATCTATATTCTTTGGTTATCGTTACTATTGTACAAATTTTGGGCACATGGCAAGGGATTGCAAGGCATATAACAAAGATATCTATGAAGACTCCCATCAGTTCCTCAGAAGTATGATTGCAAAGAGATACTCCAATGCATTTACCAACAAAAAGTATGCTCCATCATTCATGTAGAAAACTGAATGTTTCGAAGCCTCATGATGACAGAAAGAGCAAACATGATGACAAGAGGAGCAGCACAAAGACAAGGGGAGCATCATATGAAGAAGTTGCCATTGATGCCAAAGAGGGAGAGAATGTTGAAAGAGGGAGAGTATTGCCATCAATGACAAAAGAGGAGATTGTTGGACAAAGTTGTCATTGATGTCAATAAGATGGCAACCTAGGTGCATTACTGAAGCATGCCCCAGAAGAAAATCCCTATCTATATGATGGCAAGCCTTAGATTGTTGAAGCATGGCCTAATAATGAATAAATGAAGGAGCCCCTTCCATGAAACCCTCCTTGACACATGATGACATATAAATTGATATTGCTACATGATCAAACCCTAGATGCTATGCCCTAACATTGTTGAAGCTCTAATAAAAGAACAATGAAATCGTAACATGATTCATTCATTTAATGACGCCCTAGGTCTATGATGAAAAAGCTTCCCTAGGTCCATTAAGATGATGAAACCCTTCAAATCTAGCCTTGTTGAAAAGCCTTAGCACTCTAGTTCATGTCCCATGATGTCATATCTAGCCTTGTTGAAGACTAGCCCTTTATTGAGGAGCCCTAGCTCCCTAGTCCTATTGAAACCCTAATCCTTGTTCCTCATCCTTGTTCCTTACTTAATAAATTAATCCTTATACCCCTATACCCTAAATCATTATATCTAGACCCATGATGATGATAACTTAGCCTTGATTCCTATATCCAAATCCTAAAGTGGCCCATGAAACCCTAGCTATATATATCCTATATGATGAAGTTGTCCTAATTCTAAAAAATTGTCATAAAAGAGTTTATTCTTGACAATAGTATCAATATCTTGAAATGCCTCTTTCTCCAGGTTGAAGAAAATTTCAAGACCTTTTTAATGAGTATTCTCTCACCTTCTAAATCCTTCTCATTAAGGAGAATTTATTTTTTGTAAAAGCCAAAAATACACTTTCTATAAGCTAGCTCAAATTGGCCTCCCTCACACAGGTCGGCACTCCATAAAGTCGTGATTGTTTAGAACCATAAAATCACTATAAGCTTGGCTCGAATTCTCCCATTCCAATTCATTCAATTCGGTCAAATCAACTGAGATCGCTGCAAATAAAAAGGAGCCCAGCAAAGGAGATATAAAGAGGGACAAACACTGAAGTGAAAGTTTTAAAAAAAAATAATATCTAAGCAAGACTACTTGCACCTAGCATAACAAAGATACGGACTTGCGGTAAATTATGAACTTGGACCTTAGATTTGAATCCTATGCTATTCGAACATATGGCATTCCTCAGAAATGCAGCTCAATCTGTGGGAAAAAAAATTATTCTTTGGACCTCGTACCTGTGGTAAAAACTACAACTTGAATTATGGAGAAACCTGAGCCTATAATTCGGATCTGTGGCATGTAACCTCAGATAAGTATCTCAAATCTATTGAATCTAGAATCAAAAGCAGTTATCTTGTGTGCAACTTCTAGCAACTCGGACTAGTGGACAAGGTCTCTCGGCATCTTTTGAAGTGAAGTACTTCTATTGCGTACCTACAACAAGACCTAACTTGTGACGATTCTCGACCATGTGGAACTTTGGATCTGTGCGAGAGTTTTTAGATTGATCTGTAATTTATTTCATACCTGTGGGTATGTGAGAAGGCTCAAACCTGTGGAGTAGTCTTGTGTATGAATTTGTTTCTTGTTCTAAAGACATCATTGAAAAAATTTATTAGAACTTACCATAGCTTGTTAAAGGACCATTGTAAAAGGAGTATGCAAACCTATTGAAGACCCCTTTGGAGCATTGTCTTGAAGATCTCCCTGAAGCATAATTTGAGGCTTGGTTGAAGAATGATCTTGGACCAAATATTGGACCTGAATTTGAAGAGCATTTGAACATCTTGGAGAATATCTTGGCATGGCCCATTAAAGACATCTGGAAGAATTGTTGAAGACTAGGAGAAGTTGATCTTGGAGATAATCTTGGAGACATGATGCTTTGTCGAAGCTCTCATGAAGTAATCTTGGACAAAATTGTTTAGGGAACATTGAAAGTCTTGGAGACAACTTTTGTGGTTGTCAAAGTTGTCATTGATGAGCTAAGTGCTTTGGAGATTAATTGAGGGCATTGTTGAAGGCAAAACTTGAATTGTCAAGGTTTGTTGCAGAAGACATTGGAAGCCTTGAAGAACTATTGATCCTATTTTGAAGAACAAAATCATAGGGTTGGTGCCCTAGAAGATTGGAGTCCTCAAGAAGACTAGGTTGGAGCCTGAACGAGTTGAGAAGGATGGAGCCCTATAGGATTAGAGTCCTCAAGAAGACCAAGTTGGTGCTTGGTGAAGTACAAGTTGGAGCCTAGTGGAATTGAAGATTGGAGTCTTCATCAATGGTTGGAGCCCTGAAGGAATCATAGGTGTGATTGTACAAATTGGAAATTGAATTTTGAAGAGGACTGGAGTTCTCGTTATTCTGATTAATAAAATTATTTATTTGTTATTAATTTTGTGTTTTGTTTTTAAGTGATCTTAAGTGGCATAAAAGTAACAATTGTAAAAGAAATAATGATTCATTGTCCCTCCCAATATTTCCAACAGGTTGCCTTTGTTATCTTCTCCAAGCTCCTCTTTGTTCACTCCTCCAAGCTTTCTTTTTCTCTCTCCTCCAAGCTCTCACAAATCTTTCCCCAAAAGTCTGCTCTCTTCTTTGCTCTCTCCTCCAAGCTCAAGCAAACAAGAAGAATCATAAAAAGAGAGAGGGAAGAGGTGTTTAATCTCATCCTCACTTTCCCCTCAACCCTAAACCTACCCTCGAACCCACCCTCCAATCAAAAATAAAAAATAATATATATATGAGGTCCCAATGGAAGCATCTAGCCAACTAAGGGAGCATGCAAGGGGCATGATCGGAGCATCCAAGAACATGGTTATGGCACGTAGGAGCATCTATGGGAATGTGGCGGTTCGAAATTGGAAAGAAGTGTGAAAACCAAGGCCAAAGCGTGCTCCAAAACTCAAACACTAGGCACATTCTAAGTGTGTTCAATGGATTATTTGCTCCATTGAAGGGATTGAAGCATGGTAGGTTCTCTTACATTAGTGTATCAATTTGAGAGCTCCGTTTGTTGAGAAGTCATGGGCAAGGGAGATTACAAACCTCAATTATCAACTCAATATTGTTTAATATTTTATCAATGTTTATTGCTCAAAGCATTTTGAATGTCTGGGAAGTTGTTAATCCCTTCTTAAATTGAAAAGTTCAAGGATTAAAATTTGATCTCTTTTTAAATAAACATTGGATTTGCTAATCGCCTAACCTCCTATACAAAAGCAAGACTATGGTTGAACTACCATGATTCCCAACCCCAAGACTCTTCAACAGATAAATAAGATCTATACGCAACATCTTTGACCCATACCAAATATTGGTTTCTGTTGTGGCAAAATCTAGCAAGCCTGGAGCAAAGCCCCACTAGACAAAATCGGACCTTAGGGAGATTGATTTCCACTGCCACCTTAGCAAATTTTCTCCTACTCTTTAGTGGTATTTGAACACAATGAAGGCTTCTCTAAATGTTCACCTAAAGGTATTCAACAAGAATGGCTCAAGGTGAGTGACATGTGATCTACTAATTGGGATATAATATCAGTGAAGCCTAGAAGACCTAAATAATCTATGCCAAAGTTCAAGTACTCTATTCCTAGACCCATTAGAGAGTTGCTATAAGCTACAGTTTTGTAGATTTTCAATGATAAGGCATGCGATGTCATATAACAGCCTAAAAAAAGGTCTTTCAATGGTTAATCAACAAAGGAGCAATACCTTCAAATAAATACCAAGGATTTAGGGTTTTATGGGTTCTATGGCAAAAATCATGCATAAACAACAAATGAATGATGACATCAGACCTAAAAAGAAGGGTTTGACATTCAACAATGCTAGGCTTTGAAGGGATCAAAAGCATGGTAGATGCTCTTATGTAATTGCATCAATTTGAGAGCTCCTTTTGTCAAGAAGTCATGAGCAAGGAATATTACAAACCTCAATTATTACAAACCTCAATTATGAACTCAACAACGCTTAATATTTAATCAATATTTATTGCTCAAAGCGTTTGCAATGTTTAGGAGGTTGTTAATGTTGAAATATGTAACTAGGTTTGGTCTTCATAATGACATATGCAATGTTGATTTTATGTATTCAATGAAAAGAAAAATAAATTTATTATTATTGTTCTTGAGGCATGGGTTTCATGCTCAAGGAAAATTTATTTTAGGTCAAGCTCCCATTGAGAGCTTCTAGGATTTGTCATTGAGTCTATAAAAGTCAAAAGAGTCATTGTCGTGTATGAATAACCCTTCTTGGGCATGTTACATATTGTAAGAAAAATTATTAGAGTCAAAAGACCCTCCAAGACCATGTCAAATGTGCAAGCATCAAGTCGGCCTCATGGAGCAACAAGTCAACCTAAGGATACTTCAAGTCGGCCTCAAAGGATGTGTCAAGAAGCCTATATATAGAGCCATTGACCTCATTTGAAGAGCACTCACTCAAGCACAACAAAGTTCGATCAAGGGGCATAAGGAAGCTTCATATCCTAGCGAAGGAAGGGGTAGTGTAAGGGAAGGAAGAATCGAATTGTTTGGGCCGGTTTTGGATCAAATCTCTCACACGTGCGAAAGGTTAAGGTATCCCCTTATTGCAGTCTAGACCGAGATACTACAACTATCCTAAAAGGCTGAAATCAAGCAAGAAAAGGGTCATTATTGCAAGCCGAATTGAAGAGGATGCAACTCATATCCAAGCAAAGGAGGAAGGAAGAAGTTTTGTCCATAATCTCACTGATCTACGGTTTCTGCAGAACGAATTACAGTCACATGTTGTAGATCCAAAATTTCATAATTGCAAAGGTGAAGTGCAGTAGCAAGGTCGAATTAGAGTCAAGGTCTAAATTGAATTGAAATTGAAAATATCAGAAGCAAGGTTGACTTAGTCTTGGAGGGCTCTTATTCAAGGGTCTTGGTCTTGGAATTCGTCAATTGAAGATACTATAAGAAGAAGAATTCATTTGGTTTTCCTGTCAAGCTTGGAGAGGTTTTGGCCCTGGCTGATAGCCTACATCTTGTGTCCTTTTGTCTTAGTTCTCTTTATGGTTTGGTAGTTGTTTGATAAAGAAGAACACATAATACTAATCAAGTCAAGAAGAACCTAACTAAGAAAAGTAAAAAGTATTTACAAGAAGTTATCATTGCTAGAGAAATCATCTCATCTCTCTATCCTAGATGTCTCAACAGTTAATTCCTTCTTGAATTGGAGAGGTCGAGGATTCAAATTTGGCCTCTCTTTAAATAAACACTGGATTTGCTAATCGCCTAACATCCTATACAAAAGCAATACTATGGTTGAACCACCAAGATTCCCAACCCCAAGACTCTTCAAAAGAGAAATAAGATCTATACGCAACATCTTTGACCCATACCAAAGATTGGTTCTTGTTGCAACAAAATCTAGTGAGCCTAGTGCAAAGCCCCACTAGGCAAAACCAGACCTTAGCACAATAAGAGATCAATTTCCATTGTCACCTTAGCAACCTTTCTCCTACTCTTTAGTGGTATTTGACCACAAGAGATACTTCCTTAAATGTTCACCTAAAGGTATTCAATGAGAAGGGTTCAAGGTGAGTGATATGCAGTCTACTAATTGGGATATAGTATTGGCAGAGCCTAGAAGGCCTAAATAATCTATGCCAAAGTTTAGGTACTCTATTCCTAGACCAATTAGAGAGTTGTTATAAGTTAGGGTTTTGTAGATTTTCAATGATAAGGCATGTGATTTCATGTAACAGCCTAAAGAAAAGGTCTTTCAATGGTTAATCAACAAAGGAGGAAAGACCTTCACATAAATACCAAGGATTTAGGGTTTTTAATAGGGTTGCATGGATGAAATCATGCATAAACAACAAATGAATGATGACATCAACACTAAAGAGGAGGGTTTGACATGCAACAATGCTAGATTTTGCTTTTATATAATTCTTATGCGCACTTACTACTTTAGGAATCATAAAACATCAAACATAAATTTACTTTTTAGCAATTTCCACATAAAACCCTAGGTATCTAGGAAAAAGAAAGGAGGAGAAATTTAATAATAATGAGGGTTGATCAACACTTCTATGACTAGTGCCTTGTCCTGAACGGACTTAATGGAGTCTTCTAGGGAAAATATCAATGAGAACGACCTTGTTGGTGTATGGGGAAACGATTACGACATTCACTTTAAACCCTAGCAATTTTCCTTGTGAGGGGAGATTTTAAATTTAAGGGATGCACACCCGGAGTTCCCTTAATTGTTTCCAGGAAAACAATTTTGCATGTCATAAAGGAGCAATATTTCAAGATAAATTTAGCAATTATATCATGGCACAATTAGAAACCCTACAACTCAAACACAAGATGCAAAATGTAGAAATGCATGAAACTTATAAAATTTTCCAAGAGAAACAGTGCAATCAATCCCAGGAAAACATCTCCAAGAGAACTTGCACTATGAAAAGATCACAGTTTGACCCAAAACAAAGACAAGAGACTAATTCCCACTCTTTAAAAAGAGAAGAGTGATGAACGTGTGATGATAAAAAGTGAAATAAGACCTTGTCTATTTATATGAGTACTAACTTGCCTTTACAAGCAAAGCCCTAAAATAAGTTTGCTAAAATGTTCAACATGTTGGAAAAGTAACTAGGTTCGGTCTTCATATTTATCTTTGTACTTGTATCAATTTGTATTTTATGTAAAAGAAAAAAAGAAAAAATTGTTCAAGCCTGGATTTGATTCTCAAGTCTAGTTTAAGCATGTTCTTCATGATCAATGAGAATGACCTTGTTGGTGTATGGGGAAATGATTAGGACATTCACTTTAAACCCTAGCAATTTTCCTTGTGAGGGGAGATTTTAAATTTAAGGGATGCACACCCGGAGTTCCCTTAATTGTTTCCAGGAAAACAATTTTGCATGTCATAAAGGAGCAATATTTCAAGATAAATTTAGCAATTATATCATGGCACAATTAGAAACCCTACAACTCAAACACAAGATGCAAAATGTAGAAATGCATGAAACTAAGTTTGCTAAAATGTTCAACATGTTGGAAAAGTAACTAGGTTCGGTCTTCATATTTATCTTTGTACTTGTATCAATTTGTATTTTATGTAAAAGAAAAAAAGAAAAAATTGTTCAAGCCTGGATTTGATTCTCAAGTCTAGTTTAAGCATGTTCTTCATGCTTCTAGGAATTGTTGAGTCATGAAAAATATTTGTTATATATTAAAGTCCCATTTGGACTCTTTGTAACAGTTAAA